>LR756426.1:527524-638324 GCA_902729485.2 Mus minutoides | reverse complement strand
GGAGGAGGAGTGAATTACATACAGAGGTGACTTCTTGTGAACCTTCTCCCACTTTAACTTGTAAAATAAAGGCTAGAGCCAGCTGAAAAGTTTGGGGGAAGAAGGAGGAGGGGAGAAGGGAGGATGAAAGAAGGAAGATGGAGAAAGAGGAAGCCAATCCAGCTTCCACGTGGCTTTAAATAGCCACAGGTAGCTATGAATATCATAAAAGGATAGATTAATTGGGACAACTTGTCTAATCTAGGTGGGCAGCTTGTATTATTATCAGTTGGCTCTGAAATTTTTTTTTTTTTTTTTTTTTTTTTTTTGGTTTTTCGAGACAGGGTTTCTCTGTATAGCCCTGGCTGTCCTGGAACTCACTTTGTAGACCAGGCTGGCCTCGAACTCAGAAATCCACCTGCCTCTGCCTCCCGAGTGCTGGGATTAAAGGCGTGCGCCACCACGCCCGGCCTGGTTCTGAAATTATTGTGTGGGCATCTTGTGAATTGAGAATTTATTGATATATAAATCTGACTGATTAATCATAAGCTTCTAGAGTTTGGATTACTGGGCTAAGGGGATTTGGGATAACTAGCCACAGGGGGTAGATGGCTGAGGAGCGGCTCTGAGGCAGGCAGGCAAACCAGAGCTGGGAAGACCACCACCAGGGGCTGGCCTAGGGGCAGCGAGACTGCAGGGGCAGATTGGAGCTGGGTATAGTATGGGATTTTTAAAATATTTCCTGCATCAGTGCACACCTGTATACATCACTTTGGAGATGGAGATAGGAGAATCCAAAGTTATAGGTCCCTGTCTCAATTAAAAAAAAATAAAAATAAAAATAACAAAAAAAAGGTAGCATCAGAAAACATTCAAAACAAAGCCCAAAGCCCTGTATAAATATGTTCAGAAAGATAACGTAAATCCCAGAGTCCATGAGGGTTAAGAGTAGGTTGGTCACAGCTTGTGCTCTGCAGAAACAGAACAGATGCTGAAGGCAAGTTTGGATAGCAAAGGATGAAGCAGGAACAGATTGAGGGGAGTGGCTGAGGAGGCTTGGCCAACCTCATAGGGAGGGCCGGAGGAAGCATGAACCAAAAACGATACCTGGCGCATCCCAAGTGGCCATGTGTGTTTCTCCTGTGTTGGTCAGGTGCTGGGCTCTCCATGCATGGGCAGGCTGTAAGCAGTGGAGTCCCAGTGTTCTCCCTCCCTGAATGTGAACCTGTATCTCCAAGGCTATCACTTTTTATGCAAATATGGAAGGAATTCGCAGAAGGTTGCGTTTAAGTAGAAACTAAACTTTTAAGCAAATTAATGGAAAGTGAAGTTGAGAAAAATACTATGATATTGTGGGGTCCTCAGGACAGAGTGGGGAGGGAACAAGGTGGAGCATACCTGTAAATCTAGCTTTCTAAAGATGGAGGCTGTGGGATCTAGTGTTCAAGGCCTGCTTCAACTCTATAGGGAGTTACATACAGGCCAGCCTGGAACTATGTGAGGCATTGTTTTAAAAAGCAACAAACAAACCCCAAAGTGAAAAGAGATAATATGCAAATGAGAGGTCAATTTAGAGGTTTGCAAGTTGAACCAATAGAGTTCCATTAAGAGAGAACAGGGTTAGCCGGGCGTGGTGGCGCACACCTTTGATCCCAGCACTCGGGAGGCAGGGGCAGGCGGATTTCTAAGTTCGAGGCCAGCCTGGCCTACAAAGTGAGTTCCAGGACAGCCAAGGCTACACAGAGAAACCCTGTCTCAAAAAACCAAAAAAAAAAAAAAAAAAAAAAAAAAAAAAAAAAAAAAAAAAAAAAAAAAAAAAAAAAAAAAAAAAAAAGGAGAGAGAAGAGGGTAGGGAGTGCCGGAGCAGCAGCTCAGCGGACATCCTTCTTCTCTTGCAGAGGACCTGCTTGCACCAACACTGAACCGCTCACAAGTGCCTGTATCTGGGCTGGAGAAATGGCTCAGTGGTTAAGCGCTCCGACTGTTCTTCCAAAGGTCCCGAGTTCAAATCCCAGCAATCACATGGTGGCTCACAACCATCCATAGTGAGATCTGAAGACAGCTACAGTGTACTTACATATAATAAATAAATAAAATGTTTAAAAAAAATGCCTGTATCATCAGCTCCAGGGAACCTGATACCCTCTCCTGGCCTTCATGGACACACATATGCATAAACTCACATGCAGACACACATGCAGACATACACACACAGATATAACATACATATACACATAGACATACACATACATACATATACATACATACACACTCATCTATACACATACATACACATATATACACACATACACACATATACACATATACATACACACATACACATACATACACACTTACATATACATACACACATACACACATACACACATACACACATACACACACACACACACACACACACACACACACCCATTAAAATAAAATAAAATTTTAAAAGAGACCCTAGAACACAGATGTGGCAACTCAGACCTGCAATCCCAACACTGGGAAGGCTGAAGTGGGAAGACTCCGTGAGTTGGCTGCCAGCCTGGGCTACATAGTGAGACACTGTCCTGAAGAGAGAGAAGAAAGAAGAGATAAACAGGGTGGGGGGTGGGGAAGCAGGAAGTCGTAGTGTAGAAAATAATAATCCAAGAAGACTCTTTTAAAAGGAAGGTCATGTATTTTTAGATTGAAGGGGCTTAAGAGCCTTACCCAATGAATGAAAAAAATATAATCCTCAAGCAAGGGCTAGGATTGTGACATTTCAGAGTAACGAAGGGCTAGGATTGTGACATTTCAGAGTAATGGATAATGTGCAGACAGAGGAACAGGCACTGGCACAGTCTTAGACTTTCAACTGCGGCACTGGGAGCTAGTACACAATGCCAGACGGTCGCTAGGACCCACATGTGGAGGTTGTCCTCTGACCTCCACACATGCCGACACACCCCATCCCATCCCCGAATGAATAAAAATGTAATAAAGACTGACTTCAGAATTCTTTGTATATATACAAGAGACTCTGTGTGTGTGTGTGTGTGTGTGTGTGTGTGTGTGTGTGTGTGTGTTGAGACAAGGTCTCACTATATAGCCCTAACTGGAATTTGCTATGTAGGTCAGGTATGTCCCAAACTCACAATGATCCACTAGACTCTGCCTTAAAGAGCTGACATTAAAAGCATGCCCACACCTAGCCTGTTTATTTTTATTTTATGTGTATGTTCCTGAGTGGGGACTTGAGTGTGTGTTTGTGCCCAACATTCATGTGTTGTGTTTGCACAGAGACCAGAAGAGGGTGTTGGATCCCCTGGAACTGTGGTTACAGGTAATTGTGAGCCACCTGAGATGGATGCTGGGAACTAAACCTTGCTCTTCTGGAAGGGCAGCAAGTGTTCTTAACCCTGAACCTTCTCTCTAGCTCTCTAAGATGGGGTCTTATGTAGCATAGGCTGGGCTCAAAACTGCTGCGTAGCAGAAGACAGCCTCCCAACTGGGATGGCAGTGAGCATACTGGGCAGAGTTCTTATGTTGTGTGGACTCTGATCTGCACACAGCCAAAGCATACACATGTGTGAAGGTGGCTAAAGGCTTTTTTTTTTTAAAATCAGAAATGTAAAGTAGCTAAAGGCTTTTTGTCAGAAATGTAGGGTTTCAAACTTTTTTTCTGCCTATCCCAGGCTATCCTGGAACTCACTCCGTAGACCAGGCTAGCCTTGAACTCAGAGATTTGCCTGCTTCTGTCTCCTAGGTGATAGGATCAAAGGTGTTCACTCCCACCACTCAGCAGATTCTAAACTTTTACCTCACAGGGCAGTCTTTTTCTGGGGACTACTGCACGATATATTCCCTGGGAATGAAGGAGTAAATAAGTCAAAATGCAGGAAGCAGGAAGACCAAAGAGTGTGGCCTGGAAAGCTGGAGGTAGGGCGTTTTCAAAGGAGAAAAACAGCTGAGTGGCTCGAGGATTATCAGCAGCCTGTACACCCAATAACCAGAGAATAAGGCAGTATCTATTTCCTGGACAAACAAAAGAAAGTTTGTATCACATAGGAAATGCAGACCTAGCAGGGAGTGGTCACACTATGTAATTGCTGATGACTGATTCAGCCAAAAATTGCACTAGAAGCAAACAGAGAGGATGCAGAAAGAAGATACACAGGAGCCAATCCTTAGTTTCCAAGAAAACAGAAGCCAAAGGAAAGATGGATAGGCAGGGGCTGGAGTGATGGCTCAGCAGTTAAGAGTACCGACTGCTGACACCCTCTTCTGGTCTCTGCAGGTACTGCATGCAGATGGTACACAGGCAGGCAGACAGACACACAACACACCAATACACAGAACATGTAAAAGCTAATAGTATTTAAAAGACGGGCAGAGTGTTGCATGCCTGCCTTCCCAGTACTTGGGAAGTAGGGGCAGGAGGATTAGCAGTTCAATGCTAGCCTCAGCTACAAAGTAAATTGGAGGACCAGCTATCTGTTGGGCTACGTGAGAGCTATCTCAAAAGACAAAAATAAGCCCATATTCCTTAAATTCATTTTTTTCTTTTTATAAGTTACACTTATCTATTTACTGTGTGTCTGTGGGGGAAGGTGCATGTGTACCACAATGTGTGTGGAAATCAGAGGACAATTTCTGGGCATATGTTTTCCCACCATGTAGGTCTTGGGGATTGACCAGTTCTTCAGAGCAGAAAGGAAGTCTTTTATTCCTTGAGCCAGTTCATCAGCCCACTTGCTTCTTTTGATTCCGGATCTAATGAAAGAATCTTTCATTCATTTGATGTCTTCTGTTAATAATTTTTCATCTGACGACATCTTTATCCCTCCCTTTGACTGTAAGTCCTTTCTGATTTCGTTTATATCTAACTATCTTAATATTTTAAAAATACTTTAAAAATATTATTTATTTATTGAGATAGGATATCATAGTGTAGTCTGGCCCGGAACTCCATGTGTAGACCAGGCTGGCCTTGAACACCCAGTAGTCCAACGGTCTCTGACTTTCAAGTGCTGGCTTAGTGTGCACCACAATGTTCAGTCAACTAACCCTATAGTGGGTATATTTTGGACCTGCAAGCAGTATGAATAATGACATAGAGGCTTTTTAAATATTTTAAGCTTAGGCCTTTCAGCTAGAGCAGTCCCCAGCTACTCTAACCTGACTAATCCCAGGACTAGGTCTTGCCAGGCTAGCTCCACCTCTCTGGTCTGGTCTGGTCTGTCCCTTTTACCTTTGTGTCCGCTGGTTGACTCCTGTGTCTGCTGGCTGAGTCTGTTTCTTCTCCCAGCCTCCCTCTCCCTGCCCAGAAGTTCCTGCCCAGCTATTGGCCATCCATTCTTTATAACAGCCAATTAGATACAATTCTAGATTGTCTTAGGCAGGTAAAGAAGAACGAAGATTTACAAAATAGACTGATCATGGGCCATAGAGATAACAATACCAAGATCTTGCCAATATTTAACTTTCTGCCAGTACAAAATAACAGAGACACATCTTCACATAGTGTACCCCAACAAACTCACTATTAAAATAAACATTTCAGGGCTGGGGAGATGACTGAGCATTGGCTGCTCTTCCTTAAGTCCTGAGTTCAATTGCCAGCAACCACATGGTGGCTCACAACCATCTGTAATGAGATCTGATGTCCTCTTCTGTCATGCAGACATAAATGCAAATAGAGTCCTCGTGTTCATAAAATACATACATAAATAAATCTTTTAAAACAGACAAACAAACAAACAAACCCCATTTAGCTTTTGACAATGTCTTGTAGCCCAGGCTAGCCTCAAACTTGGGTTTCTCTTGCCTCAGCCTCCAAAGTTCTAGAGTTACAGGTGTGTAAGATGGTGTCTGGTTTAAAATTCCATTCATTTTTTTTTTTCAAATGTCTGAGAATTAGGAGAAAAACTTGGCCGGGCGGTGGTGGCGCACGCCTTTAATCCCAGCACTCGGGAGGCAGAGGCAGGCGGATTTCTGAGTTTGAGGCCAGCCTGGTCTACAGAGTGAGTTCCAGGACAGCCAGGGCTACACAGAGAAACCCTGTCTCGAAAACACAAAACAAAACAAACAAGACAAAACAGAAAGAAGAAAAACTTATTGTGCAGGAAGACTATTCAGGATTATGGCAATATGGCAGGAGCTCAGGCTGTAAGTACAGGGGAAGGAAGGGATTTAGAGCCGAAGGGCAGGATGAAGTGGGCAGCAGATGGAAGATTAGTGACCAGGAATCAGGGGTTACTTGCTAAACTGGCTGAACGGAGTTCTTGCTGATCTGTTAAGGGTTTAGTTATCTTTAGTTATCAGTGGTGATGTGTCAGGAACACAATCAGATATACAGGGTCAAGAGGTGACACAGCAAGGACCTGCAGTGATATTTGCCTTTGGTTTCAAACCCCAGGACAAGGGACACATCAAAGCAGACCTGGCCTCCAGGTTCTCCCTGAATCCTTCAGTCCCTACCTGGCACACCCTTCCTCCAACTCTGAACTTCCCCGGCCAGGGGCTGGGCTGCTCTTCCCCAGGGTCTCTTCCCTGGATAAAATAGACATTGTGGTCTTCTCAATCTGTCTTCTTTTCCTTCTCTCTCTTCTCTCTCTCTCCACACATCTTTTTCCTCTTTCTCTCCCTCCACCCTCTCTCCCCCTGGTGACTTGCCTGGCCTCAATCCTTGGCATTAGTAACTTTGCCCAAGAACAACTTGACAATAAGCCTACATTGAATATAATCTAATCTGCTTTAAATTGTCTCATTTCATCAGCGGAGAAATTGCCTATCTACTAGGCTAAGCATGCCAAGAACAGGATGAAGGCCAAGGTCCAGGCCTTGCTGAAAAGATGTATGCCATGGCGGCATACATCCTTAATCCCAGAACTCCTGAGGCAGAGGCAAGTAGATCTCTGTGAGTTTGAAGTCAGCCTGATTTACATAGAGAGCTCCAGGTCAGCCAAGGCTACATTGTGAGATCCTCTCTCAGAGGTGCACTGAGTAAGGCTTAATGTTTGATTAAAGTGAAAGTCTTGTGTTTTTGTTTTTTGTTTTTAAAGACAGTTAAGCCCAGCGTGGCCTGGAATTCAGCAACGGTCCTGCCTCAGCTTTCTGAGTGCTGGGCTTACAGATGTGACCCACCACACTTGGCTAGGGAGTGTCTTTATTACAAGTTGACATTTTTGATTGTATATTACACACTGTGAACTGGCCCTTTAGATATTAAAGGTAAAGAATGGGGTGTGTGTGAGTGTGTGTGTGTGGTTAATGGGGGAGGCCACATGAGCATGTGTAGAGGCCAACAAAAATTTTTAAATGTTTCTGTGTCAGTTTATGTGGTCATGTGTGCAAGTACCTTCAGAGGCCAGAAGAGGACGCTCGATCCCTGGAGCTGGGGCCATAGGCTGTTGTGAGTCATCTGACCTGGAAACTGAAGTTAATCACTTTTGACAGGATAACTCATAGGTGGTAGAGGTATTTATTTTAGATTAATCACACCAGGAGGTGCATAACCATTACACTAACAGGGACACTCAGTTTGATCACTTGTGTGGGTGTGGCCCACCAGATCTCTCCTTTGGAAAGAGAACTTTTTCTTTTGGTAATTTCTACATTGTCTGGAGTTCATTCTTTAGCCAACATCTTTTGCTCTCTAATAACCTTCCATAATCTTTGCCCAAGTCGTTTATGTCACCAGGGGTTACATAGCCGTGATTTCCAATTTTAATATTTTCATTAGCATGTACTTGTGATACATGACAATGGGTTTCATTATGGCATTTTCATACACGTGCGTACTGTGTTTCCGCGGTTTCTGCACCCCCTTACTTCCTGTTCTCTCTCCCACTCCTGCTGATTCCTTTTCTTAACCAGTTCTTATCCTATTTCCCTGTTATGCATGTGTGTGTGTGTGTGTGTGTGTGTGTGTGTGACCCAATTGTTTGTAGGATTTGGAGCACCTTATCAATGGCTGCAATACCAAAGAAAATGTCTCTTCCCCCCAGCATCCCATAACTGCATATAGATCTTCAGGGAGGGTGGAGGCTCGTAAGTCCCTCCCTCTTCTTGACTGATGTGGACAGGGCCCAGTCAGTAATAAATTGCTAATAACCACCCTCGAGGACCACCTTGGTCAGGCCACGGATGTGGCAAGAAAGCTTTCTTCCACATCAAGCAGAAGCCTCTCCTGGGACAAGAGAATTGAGTGGTAGTCCTGGATTTATTTGGATGTCAACTCCAGCAGTGTGGGCCAGCAACAGCTTAGCAGGGGTAGGGGAGGTGGCAAGGTAGGGTGAGGGTGAGGGCGAATGTCAGATGTACCTTTGCCTAGGTAGTCAGCTGGGAAAGCAGAGACACAGGCCAAGCTGGAGGTTGTGACCGCCTGGAGAGAAGATGTCCCCTTTCTGATTTACACAAAGGTTCCCCATGAGTTTGCAGGAGCCTCCACTGGTCTGAAAGTGTTCCAGGTTGAACACCTAGGGCCTATTATCTCAATAAGAAAAAGCTGCCTCTTCCCAACAAGAATTTCCAGTCGTGGTTATTAGCCTAGGTGTGACCCAAAGGTAACGAGTTTCTCTTCAGATCAGGTTCACCCCGACAGTCTGTTCCCTGGTGCTTTTCTTAGCACAGCCTTTCACCTGCCTTTGTGTGTGTGTGTGTTTTATTTTGTTTTCTTTCTCCACTTTGACCTCAGAGTGTCAGCACGTTTCAGGCTGTGTTTAGTCTTAATGCCAGTACCGCAAGTCTCTGGTCTTTCCTCCCCTCCCCCTTCCTTCTCTCTCCCTGGTTTAGTAAGAAGTGGCTAAATGAGTCCCTCCCGAGGTGAGGTGAGCTCTCTTCCTGGGAGTCACAGGGTGGGGTGAGGTGGGTGAAATCAAGGGAAAGGGAAAAGGAAAAACAAATAGAAGCAGATGTCTCTGCAGCCCAGGTCCTGGGCTAGGGGATCATGGGGGTATAGAGGACCCGGGGACAGGGATGGCAGCTGATAAGAAGTGTTTCCAACCTGGGCCTGGACTCCTTGGAGTCTGAAGCTAGCTGGGCTTCTTAGTCCTCACCTCTCCCCGGTCACCTGATTCCTCTTCCAGGGACAGGCCAGTGGTGCTCTCTTCCCTTCCTCCTTATGTGGATTGAGGTCACTTGTAACCACCTTCCTCTGGGCCAGTGAACACCACACAGTTTAAAGTGTGTGCAAACAACTACGGACCAAGTCTGCTGTGTCACCAGGAAACACCGGGTTCCCTTTGCAGGTTCTCAGTTTCATAGATGAGATAATTAAAAATGGACACGGAAAAGAACTCACCAGTTATTATGCCTAAGGAAAACAAACAGCTGGGTGGTGGAGGTTGGGACCCTTGCAGCTGCCTGGAGCACAGAGCCAGAGGAGCTAAGCCTGCAGGCTCAGCAAGGAGACCTTACACCTGTGGGGGGCTTTGGGTGTAAGTGCCATCATTTTAAAATGTTTATCTTCAAGTGTGGTAGCATAATGAACAGGCATTCAAGGCCATCCACAGCTGTCCAGTGAGTGTGGGGATACAAAAGACTGTCCCAAAGCAAAAAAGGAAAGCTGGATGCAATGTCACACACCCAGCACTCAGGAAGCAGAGGCGGGTAGATCTCTGTGAATTTGAGGGCAGCCTGGTCTACAAAGTGAGACCCTGTCGCAAAAAACAAAATGATGATGATGATGGTGGTGGTGGTGGTGATGATGATGGTGATGATAGTCTCTGGACGTGGAGTTCCAGGCAGTTGGGAGTTGCTTGACAAAGGGGCTGTTGGACTCCAGCAGGCTGCAGATGGAGTATGTGAGCCATTTCCCCAGACTTTATAAAACATTTAAACATACTTAAGAGCAGAGGTTAATAGAGAGGTGCTTAGGACAAAGGGTCAAGTCCGGTTGTCTTTATAATAGTTACATGTAGGATTCTGGTTGTTTTGAAAGTTGTTATTTACAAAGTTTGCTAAGAAATGTAAACGAAATCTCAGGATGGACAAAGGTATGCCAGACAGGATTGCACCTGACATAGGGAAGCAAGATATAGGATGCCTCACTGTGAACTGTGAATTAGTTAATAATGTTTTTTAAAATGACTGACTGAGTGTGTGTGTATGTGTATCTGCACTCACATGAGGAGGTCAGAGATCAATTAAAGGAGTTGATTCTGTATTTCTGCCATGTCAGTCCAGGTGATAGAATTTGGGTTGACACCTTTACCCACTGAGCCCTTTTGCCAGCATAATATAATATAATGTTTTGTATGTGGGATTCTGAGAAAAAAATCTAGGAGAGGAGTAAGGTCCTACCTGAGGTCATACAGATGTAGGTCTTAAGCCAGGTTTGTTGCTATGTTAATATTCATATCTGAAAGTATTTCTATATAAAAGAAATACTTCCTCTGATGGTAACAATATAACAGATGTTGTTAACCAGGAAGCTTTTTTTTTTCTTTTCGTTTTTTTTTTTTTTTGTTTTGTTTTGTTTTTTTGAGACAGGGTTTTTCTGTGTCCTAGAACTCACAGACATCCACCTGCTTCTGCCTCCAGGATGCTGGGATAAGAGGCATGTGCCAAGAAACCTGATAGCTGGAACTCTTGATTCTCAACTAGTTAGGAGCTTCAGCTGTACTGTCGAGTGAGGAATTAATTTTTCTTGTCTTTCCTGTCTCAAAACCTAGGCATCAAGTCCACATGCTGCAAGTAGTCTCCAGCCACAGGAAGTCAAGACACAGGAAGTGCAAAGCCAGGTCCTACCCTTACCTTCCTGGTGTCTTTAGCAGGGGCTGCTGTACCTCCGTGCTCATTTCTCCTGAACTGGCTGACCCCTACATCCCTAGATGATGCTTGAAACAGAGGCACACATGCTCTCTCTGTCTCTGTCTCCCTCCTTCCCTCCCTCCCTCCCTCTGCCTCACTCACTAGTTTAGGAATAGCAGGACTGCAGACTGATGCTAATCCTAGAGGCCTTCTTGACCCATTTTGGAGTCTTGGCCAGCTTGGAACTCACAGAGATGCATCTGCCCCTGCTGGGATTAAAGGCCTAGCTCATACCAGCCAGAATTTTACATAAAAAGAAGAAAAAGAAAGAGGGGGAGGAGGAGGAGGAGAAGGAAGAGGAAGAGGAGGAAGAGGGGGAGGGGAGGGGGAGGAGGAGGAGAAAAAGAAAACAGAAATTCGATTTGGACAAAAACTTAGGCCTTGGCAGCATGGAGACTCAAGCCTGGATTCCCAGTTCTCTGAAGGCTGATGCAGGAGAATTAATGTGAGCTTGATGCCTGCATGGTTACAGTATGAGACAGTATAAAAAAAGAAAACCCCCAAATAAAAAACACAAGGCCTTCTCCATCCCACAGTAGTGCTGAAGTCAGTGTGGCTGGTCTTGAGGTAAAGGCTAGGTCTTTCTTTGCTCCCCCGTTTCTCAGTCTCATGGCCACACAGATGATTTGGCCCCAGGAGGAGACCAACCTTGTCCTTGGCACCTCCTTTCAGGCAGGGCAGCTCCTGGAGAGGGCCTGTCTGTGAGCTACCATCAGCTCCCAAGGGGAACCTGCGCCTAGGTCCGAGGGTCTACCAAGATTCAAGCCAGCTCTGCTCTCCAGCAGCTGAGTGACCTTGACCTGGTTCTGATCCTTACTTAGCATGTGTTTCCGTTTCCTTCTCTGTAAGCAAGGCAAGAACGGAGATTAAATGAAATTTTGTTCTGGAAGGGTAGGAGGCTCACCACACCCCAACCTGGGTTGGCTTCTGTCCCAGGAACAGCTGTTAAAGGCTTGATCTGGGGCTCTAGTGTGGCCTGGTCTCCCACTTCCTGCCCCTGGGGTGGTTGGACTTGGCTCTTCTGGCTCTTTTCCAGCTTTGGGAACAGGAAACTGAACCCAGTTCTGGCCTAATTGCCCTCCCTTTTCCTCCTTACTGGAGTCCTGTACAGCTGTGGGTGTGTGTGAGGGGGTGAGGCTCTGGTTCCTGGAATTCCCAGCCTCAGTTATTTGTCTAGCGCAGAATTCAGCCTGAAATGTCACTTTAGGCTTCGAGCCATTTACCTGTGCCCTCTAGGTGAGGACAGGGTGGAAGAGCCACAACTGAATCCTGGCATTTCTGGGTCCCCTGAATCTCACCTGTACCCTCAATGGCAGAAAAGTGGGAAAGATGGCAATAAAATAGAGTGGGGGTTGGGGGTATGCCTTGGGGGTGGGGCCTGGGCATATCCTGTGTGAATTGCGGTCCTTCCTCTAAGCAAACACAGCTTGGCTGCTGGTACCTCTGTGTAAGCTAGCAAAGCTTATAGGAATCCCTGAGAGCCGGCGGTTCAGGGGCCTGTCTATTGGGCCCCATAGGCGGTGATATCAGGATGAAGGTTCAAGTCCATGGCGCAGACTCCGTGCTCTGCCAGGATGCTCAGCGCACTCGTTGGATTCTGGTTTGCCAGCTCATCACTTAGAGCTCATCTTAACCCCACACCTGGCATCTCTTTCTGTCTTAGAGCCTTAGATGTAGTTTTCTTTGCTAGCATTTCTAGGATCCTAGAGTAAGTAGTACAGGGCAGTGAAGCCTGCTTCTCTGGGGACAGACCCCCAGACACAGAGGCACCCCAGCCAGCCTTTGCAAACATGTGTCTGTCTGGCTAGTCCTTTGCTTTGCTACAGCCCATGCCTGGCAGTTCCTTCCCACAGAAGTGGAAAGAGATGGTAACAGCAGCCTATCCATAAGCTGGCACTGGGTGCTGGGTAGGGCAGAGGTCAGAAGTCTGACCTCTGGATTCAGCTAGGTATATTCTACCCACCCAGTGGCAATCCTTATGGCTTCTCAAAGACCATCTATCACCACAGCAGAACTGCACTCTATTATAGTCACATGTGGCCCACAGGGTGAGGCCGAGAATGAAGTGTTCCCTGGCAGTGTTGCAGGGGTGACTTCACTAGTCCAAGGGAGAAGTAGCAAATTACATTCTAGAGTCGGTAGATGTGTATTTTGAGTGTTGGATCACTTGTGGGACCTTAAAGAGGCACTTCTCTGTGCCTTGGGTTTTCTCATCTATCAAACGGGATAGCGTCAAGCTTTGAGGGTTGTTTTAAGTATTGGATGAATAAGCACGTAATGCATAATCAAGATCAATAATGCTAGCTATTACAGTGGCAACCCTTGAGATCCCAGTGGATAAACACACCTGTCAGATTTCCATAAGCTCAGTGTTTGAAATTCCCAGCGATACATTGTAGCTGGTTGTCAGGTCGGTCTGGAGCGCTGTGTACTCAGATGCTGAGTTCTGTGCCCAGAGATCAGGTTGCAGTCTGGACACAGGCATTGTTTGACTGATGTGCTGTAAAGGATGTTCCCTGATGATCTCTGATTCATTAATAAAAGGCTAAAGCCTGTGCCTGGGCAAAAGAGAGAGGAAGGCAAAACTTGAAATCGAATAGGGGGGTTTCGGGTAGGGGCTGATATATTATTTTTCCACCAGTGAAATGAGCCGATTCAAATCAGATTAGATTATATTAAATGCAGGTTTATTGGGAAGCAGCTCTTTGGCAGGCAAGTTCACTGGCTCCAAGGAAAGAGGCCAAGGAAGTCATCATGGGAAGGGAGAGAGAGGAGAGGGGGAAGGGAGAGACCAAAATGTCTGGATTATATAAGAGCCTCTGAGGGGAAGGGCAGCCCATTCTCTGGGCTGGAAAGTTCAGGGTTGGGGGCAGGGCATGCCAGGTTGGGAGAACCTGGAGGTCAGGTCTACTTTGATATGTAAAATATGCACTTCACTCTCCAGATCTGGAAACTAGACAGGGCCCCTGTGAAGAAGAAAAAGGTAGGGGAAGAGGCAGGATGGACCATGAGCACATGGCCAAGAGATGCTCACATTGAGGACATACATGAAACACAACAAGACTCAATTGGCAAGTAATGGAGCATTTATCTGATTATTAATAGTCTAGGCAGGTTATAATAGTCTCAGAACCTGCCCAGTTTAGATTTGAAGCTTGTTAAAGAATTCCGATGTTTTTCTGTTGTTTACTCTGAAAGAATGGGCTGGCGAGATGGCTCAGCAGGTAAGAACACTGACTGCTCTTCCAGAGGTCCTGAGTTCAAATCCCAACCACATGGTGACTCACAACCACCTGTAATGAGATCTGACACTCTCTTCTGATGTGTCTGAAGACAACTACAGTGTACTTATTTAAAATAATAAATAAATCTTGGGGTTGGAGCGAGCAGGGACTCAATGAGCTGGGCCGACTGGAGCTAGCAGAGGTCCTAAATTCAATTCCCAACAACCACATGAAGGCTCACAACCCTCTGTACAACTCCAGAGTACTCATATACATAAAATAAATAAATCTTTAAAAAAATAGATAAATGGGAAAGAACACGGCAGAAACCCCATTACTTCAGTACTTGGTCTAAGGAGAATCACGTTGGGAAAGTCAGCATTTCATCTGTGGGGTTGGTTAATCCTTGCTCTGTTTCAGTGTTCCAGACTCTCCAGCCTTAGAGGCAGCCTGCTCGCCCATGTTCTGCTGCTTGTAACTCTTCCGATGGGCCCTTAAGGAAGCACCATAAACAGAAGGCCTGTGCCTGTCAGCAGCCTCAAAGGACACATCTCTCACTGAGTCATTAGGGTTCTGGTGACAGCCAAAGCCTCCAAGACTTTGTATTGCCAGGCTGACCTCAGCTTGGGGTGATGAGTTCTATGAACTAGCCACCCACAGAGACACTTTCCTTTATTACTCCCCGGACATCACGCATGGGAGCTTTAAGCAGACTTTAAATGGTTCTAGCTCAGGACGACAATGAGCGCATGATGCTGGAACCAAGACACTGGCTTGTTACTAACATGTTTCTCCATCTCTGGCTTGTATCTGTCCAGATGGAAGAGTCTTAACCCGTGACTGCATCTCCCCACTCCCCATTCCTCCTCTCCCACTCTTCCTCTCTGCCTCTGGGTTTTACAGAGCCTAGGGTGGCCTTGAACCGCTATGTTCACACACAAGGATGACTGTTGTGCTGTTCTCCCAACTACACTTCCTGAGCGCTGGAGTTGTAAGTTACATACCCTGTTTATATGGCACTGGGGATTGATCCCCTGCCTCATACATGGTAGACAAACACTCTGCCAACTAAGCCACATGTCTGGGTGGCTTCTTCTTCTTCTTCTTCTTCTTCTTCTTCTTCTTCTTCTTCTTCTTCTTCTTCTTCTTCTTCTTCTTCTTCTTCTTCCTCTTCCTCTTCCTCTTCTTCTTCTTCCTCTTCCTCCTCCTCCTCTTCCTTCTCCTCTTCCTCCTCCTCTTCCACCACCTCCTTCTCTCCCTTCTCCTCCTTCTTCTTGTTTTTAACCTACCTCAGCTATCCTATAAGCATATACCATATGGGACCTGGATTTGTGTATGTATAAAATAAATTATGTTTGTATATCTTACTGATAAGGAGGGGGGCTCTGTGCCAAGGCATCCCAAGGCATCTGTGTGGATGTCAGAGGACTTGAAGGAGGTGCTTTTCTCCTGTTACTCAGATCCTGGGAACTGAAACTCAGGTTTTCAAGCTGGCAATCAAGCACCTTCACCTGATTTTTGGCCATTTGTATGTTACTTTTATTATGTGTGTGTGTGTGTGTGTGTGTGTGTGTGTGTGTGTGTGTATGTGTGCAGTACCCTAGAATGTCTGAGCCTAAAGGCCTAAAATCCCCAGGAACTGGAATTATGGGCAGTAGTGAGTTATAAAGTGGGTGCCCAGAATCGAACTCAGATCCTCTGGAAGAGCAGCAAGCTCTCTTAAGCACTGAGCCATCTCTCCAGCCCTCTGTTTCGGTTTTTTGAGACAAGTTACTAATCTGTAGTTGAGAGGCTATTCTGGAACTCATGGCAGTCCCCCTGCCTCAGCCTCCAGAACACTGGTGTTACAGTTGTGAGCTGCCACAGGGCTAGCTTTCAGTGCCTTGTTCATCTTTCCTTTGAATGTATCAAGATGCTCTTTATTTACTTACTAAAGTATTTTTATTTATGTATATTATTGTATGTCTGAGTATGTGTGTTTGCACATGTGTGCATGAGTACCTGCAGAGGCCAGTCAGATCCCTGGGAGCTGGAGTCACAGGTGGTGATGAACTGCTTGACGTGGGTGCTGGGACTGAATTCTGCAAGAGCAGCAGGTGTTCTTGACTGCAGAGTCATCTCCAGCTCCCTTTGTTTTATCTTTAATTTAAAAAAATGTATATATAGCAGTGACGTGCACAAACCTCAAGGACTCAGACCCTACTCCCCAGATACAGATCCCTCCTTCACCCAGAACAATTTTTAAAATTTTAGATTTATTTATTTATTTATTTATTTATTATATAACTCAAAACCTTCAGAAAAGCAGTGAGTGTTCTTGTTTTGTTTTGTTTTGTTTTTTGTTTATTTTTTGTTTGATTTTTGTTTTTTTTGTTTTTTTAGAGACAGGGTTTCTCTGTATAGCCCTGGCTGTCCTGGAACTCACTTTGTAGACCAGGCTGGCCTTGAACTCAGAAATCTGCCTGCCTCTGCCTCCCGAGTGCTGGGATTAAAGGCGTGCGCCACAACCACCCAGCGCAGTCAGTTTTCTTAACCAATGAGCCATCTCTCCAGCCCTGAGGTACATTTTTAATAACGTATTTCATTTAAAATAACAGATCCAAAATATAATTTTAATATGTAATTAGTATTAAATTTGTGAAGGTGATGTCACATTTTTGCTTACTGGGACTTTACAGTCCAACTTTGGGGTAACTCAGCATATCTCAACTAGCCTGGCCACATTTTAAGTGCTCAGTAGCCTCCAGTGGCTGGTGGCTACTGTACCAGACAACATGGGATCTAGATCGCAAGGGATGGCAGTGTTCAATGGAAGTGAAGCCAACAGCATTCATTGCTAGGGATACAAATTGTTCAAAACCATCTCTTCTTTCTTTCCTTTTTCCAGTTCTACAGGAGGAACCTAGGGCCTCACATATTACTACTGAGCTATACCCCTCTCCCGACTATTTAAGTTATGAGCTGCAAAGGTATTTCTATTGTAAGTACTGGTTACTTAGTGCCTCTCTCTCTCTCTCTCTCTCTCTCTCTCTCTCTCTCCCTCTCTCTCTTATGTTTTTGCTTTTTGAGGCAGGGTTTCTCTGTGTATCCTTAGCAGTCCTGAAACTCATTCTGTAGATCAGGCTAGCCTCTCAGAGGTCCACCTGATTCTGTCTCTTGACCTGTGTGCTGGGATTAAAGGAGTGGACCACCACCACTCCGCTAAAGCCTTTTTATTTTTTTTTTGCATCAAGATAGGGCTTCTGAACTCACTACTCTGTTGACCAGGCTGGCCTTACCACCACCCATACTTATAATTTTATTTTCATGAAAATAAGTCCACACCCAGTCTCAGTTCCCTTGCACTTAGATCACAGAACAGGAAGTCCCCGTGGCTGTCTTCAGTTCTGTTTCAGGCTTTCTTAGGAGAGGAGCACGTTTTACTCACTCTTAGGCCCAGGGGACATTTGAATGAAAGGCTCTGCAGCTGTGCAGTTGGCTTCTATCACTAATCTTGAGTCATATCAGACTTTTGAAGGTGTAAGTTGTGCTGGGCATGGTATTGCACACCTTCAGTCCCAGCACTCAGGAGAAGAGGCAGGTGGATCTCTGTGAGTTCAAGGCCAGCCTGGTCTACAGATGGAGTTCCAGGACCGCTAAGACTACACAGAGAAACCCCAAAAGCCAAAAACCAACCAACCAAACCAACAAAAATCACACCGTGTCTGTGGGTCCTGTACCTTGCTGCTTATCTAAAGTCACTTCAGGGGCACAGCCATACCACAGATCAAATAAACAATGCTGAGCAGGTGGTGGTGCTACACACTTGTGGTCCCAGCTCTTGGGAGATGGGGGCAGGTAGTGGTTTAACAAAATGTCCCCTGCATAGATTCAGACATTTAAACATTTGGTTGTCAGCTGGGGGAGCTATTTGGGAAGGCTATGGAACCTCTAGACCATGTGACTATGCAGTCAGAAGTATGTCATTGCAGGAAGACTTTGAAAGTTGATAGCCCCGCCCCAGTCTCAGTTAGCTCTTTGCTTTCTGTGTGTGGTTCAAGATGTGACATCTTGCCGGGCAGTGGTGGTGCACACCTTTAATCCCAGCACTTGGGAGGTAGAGGCAGGTGGGTTTCTGAGTTCGAGGCCAGCCTGGTCTACAAAGTGAGTTCCAGGACAGCCAGGGCTACACAGAGAAACCCTGTCTCGAAAAAAACCAAAAAGAAGAAGAAGAAGAAGAAGAAGAAGAAGAAGAAGAAGAAGAAGAAGAAGAAGAAGAAGAAGAAAAGCTGTGCCATCTCAGTTTCCTGACACCACGCCTGCTTGCCTACTGCCTCGGCTTCCCTATCATTATGTACTGGATCCTCCTGAAACTGTAAGCCAAAATACACTCTCAAGTCTCCTTGATCATGGTATTCTATCACAGTAATTTCAAGTAAACAAGGCAGGAGGGGTCAGGAGTTCAAAGCTGTCCCTGGCCAGGTAATGAGTCCAAGGCTGCCCTGGGCTATAGAAGATAATGATAGTCCCATAATTTATGTTGCCTATGCCAGGTGATGGTGGTACTTGCTTTCAGTTTCAGTATCTGAGAGACTACACAGAGAAACCCTGTCCTGAAAAACCAAACCAAACAACCAAACTAGACCGAGGGAGCAAAGAACCTTCATTGCACTTCAGCTGAGGATCTAGCCAGGCGCTGTCTCTTCCTTTGATGTACACTGCTCTTCTTTTCCAGTCAGGACACCTGCACTGCAGCCCCAAAGCAGCACTAACTGGTTGTGGCACTTTGGGTGTGGATTAATTTATCACAGCCCCCATATGCAGACTCACTCTTGCTATAGAGATAGCTGCATAAAATAATTCAGTGGGCAGCAATGGAAAACACTAAAGCAGTAGACGTCTGCAGCAGGGAAAAGTGACACAGGACATGGCACAGCCTGGCTTCCTTCCCTTTCCTCCACTTCCCGCTGTGTGGCAGAGGTCAGAGAGGCTCTCTGATCCAAATCACAGAATTCAGGGACCTGCTGGGGATGTCATACACACCTATGCCAGACTTCTGTGAGAGAGAGAGAGAGAGAGAGAGAGAGAGAGAGAGAGAGAGAGAGAGAGAGAGAGACTCCAAGAGAAGGTTCTTAGTCTCTAGGTTTCTGATGTCCCTTACAGATGGGGCTATAAGGTTTCTACTATATTGGTGCCGCTGGGTTCCAGGAGCTACTATTTGTCCGAGAATCACAGGGCCTCTTCGGCCTCGCGGCTCACACTCCCGAGCAGCCCACTGGAAAGCAGTTCTTTCTGTACGGGTTGAGCGCTGCAACCACGCAGCGCTGTTCGGCACGGTCCCTACCATCTCTGTCCAATCACCTCCTTTGGGACGCTTTCCCAGTTAAGCCCAAGTGATCCTTTCATGGACATCTTTCTGGTCCCGTATGAGGCGGAGCATCTCTCCCTAGCTACCCACAGGAGCTGCGCCTTTGTCATTTTCTCAGACTCTTTTCTAGCTCCCATAAGCCTATCGAAGGGGTGGGGGTGGGGTGTAAATTCCTGGCTCTGTCTTTAAGATGCTGGGGTTAAAATGTTCTGGGCTCCAGGCAAAACTGTGGAAAACACGTTCTCAGCACTTATAGAAAGTATTTCCACCCCCCACCCTCCACCCCCGAGAATAGTATCCACGCCCTATAAAGCAAGCTCAAGCGGTTCCGGAACACAAGAGCACTGGCCCAGTTCCCGCCTCCTTCGGCCCCATCAAGTGTCATTGTTCCTAGGTTCCGGGCAGCGAGCAGCGAAAGCCAGTCAGGCTGGACCAGCCGCAGCTCCCGACTCCCCTTCCCCAAGCAGGATGCGAGGCGGGGTGGGGGTGCGGAGCCTCAAGTCCGTAGCTGCCAATCACCGCGCAGCGCACGTGCCGCACGTTTCCCGGCTCCCGGCGGGGGCGCGGGGCACGCGCGGGGGTCCGCGGGCTGGGGGCTGGGCTGCTAGGAAGCCTGGAGTGTGAACGCGCGGGGTGGGGGTGCACAGAGAGGTGTGAACGCGCAGGAGGTCCGAGGAGATGCTCAAGGGTCTGCGAGAAGTATGCGCTGGCTGGAGGAATTCCTCCCGGGAACTCCGTGCCGAGTGGGGTCTGCCCACTGTGCGGCTGCTTCCTGGGTAATTAGGGGAGCTCCGGGAAGCCTCTAGTCTGTTTCCTTCTCACTAAACACTGGACCTTAAACAGGTGGAAGGTCTGTTGTTGATTTGCGGGTATACCACCACCAACGCCAAGAGCACGGAGTAGATAATTCAAAGGTTGGGTTCCAGAGCACCTGCTCAGAAAAAAGCAGATCGGCCTTCTAGACCCCTGGTCTTCTCCACCGTTCCACCGCCAGCCAAAATGTGAAGAAGTGTTCCTTTCTGGTAGTGGCTTTCAAACACCAAATATGCAAACGGAGGGTTGAAGCCCAGGAAACAGAGATGCGTTTCAGGCCGGTCCCACCTGCCCAGTGTTAGATGTTTGTTTGTTAGGCAGTCTTGCTATGTACCCAGTTGCCTTGGCACTCGATGTGGAGCCCAGGATAGTCTCGAATTTGTGGTAATCCTCCTGTCTCAGCCTTCCAGGTGCTGAGACTATAGGCCTGTGCCACCACAGCCTGCTCCATTCTAGGCACTTGTTCCGCTGTTTGGTCGTGCGAAGCAGAAATTAAGAAGGTGGTAGAATGAGAGCTTTTCTGGGGAGATATTTTAGGTCCTGGGTGTATGTCATGAGTCTCTGAATGCTGGATTGGTGTGTCTGTAGCTCCCTAGGCTGTATTGTTTACACAATGGCCTGTAACAACTTCCCAGAGAAGACCTCCCTTTGAAGTGTGGGCAGGATTTGCATTCTCCTGACTTCACTAGTCTGTTGTCTCAGTGGCTCCTTTGATGTGGTGGTGACCAGGCTTATTAGAGATCAGCCACCAGGACCAAATAGATCAATCATCCCTTCAAGTTCACCTCCGCTGGGATGTACATGTCAAAAAGGCAAACTGAGATATGGCAGAAAGCATCACACATTTTCTGTTTTCTGTCTTTATTACGTAAATTCAGAATACTTTTTTTTTTTTTTTTTCAGATGCGCTAGTTTCTTTGAGTCTAGGAAATTATAACAAAACCCTCCAGGCTGAAGTGCTCTGCCTGCCTATGTTACTGTGTTTAATTCTCAGAGTAACCACGAGGCTGGGGACTTGTCCACACTTCATGGAGGAGAACCAGGAGGCTTCAGCTGTGCAGCTGTGGGATTGAGGGCCAGACTCTTGGCACTTCGCCTTCCCTGAAAGTTAATTGGGTTCGTTAAATGAATCCAACCATACAAAACACTCGCATCAGTACCTGGCACACGCTCTGTGCACCCTCCGCTCTTGCAACACTCTTTTAAAAGGCTTGACATTGATCTCTATCACTTCACTTGTAGGAATGTTATTGCCTGCCTGCGTGTATGTGCACCGTGTGCATTCCGGATGGTCTTCTGGAACGGGGTTAAGGATGGTGGTGTGGGCTGCTTAGGTGCTAGGGATTAAGCCTTGGTCTTCTGCAAGAACAGGTGCTCATGACTGCTGAGCCTCCTCTCCAGGGCTTGCATTTCTGTAAGCAGTGGGCGCAGAAGAGCTTTGGCTTTTCTCTGGCTACAGGAGCCTCCACTTGGTGTTGGAGAAGCCTTTCCATGGAGATCTTCTCTTAGGCTCTATATGTTCCTGCCTTCCCCCCACTGGGGAATATTATCAGAGGCAAGCTGCTGTTCAGCTCTCTTCAGGGTACTTTGATGTCCTTGAGTTGGAATAGAATGGAATGTGGGGTTTTGTTTTTATTGACATAGTGTCAATAAAAACATAGTGACTTTACCTTAACATTTCACAAAGTAAAGCAACATTATTTACTAAGCTTTTTTTTTTTTTTTTTTTTTGGTTTTGGTTTTGGGAGACAGTTTTTCTGTGTTGCCCTGGCTGTCCTGGAACTCAGTCTGTAGACCAGGCTGGCCTGGAATTCAGTGATATACCTGTCTCTGCTTCCTGAGTCCTGGGTTAAAGGCGTGCGCCACCATGTCAGGCTTCCCCTACCACTGGGTCTCATGTAACTCAATATACAGCCAATATGACCTTAAACTGTTCCTACTTCCACTTCCCCTATGTTGGGGTTACATTCCTGCTATAGCCCACCTGGCTGATGCCTTATACTTTTAACAGTGTTATGAGTTGGTTGTGTTGTCCCACCTTTGTATACTGAAGTCTGTCTTAGGGTTTACTGCTGCGAACAGACACCATGACCAAGGCACCATGACCAAGAACAACATTTAATTGAGGCTGGCTTACAGGTTCAGAGGTTCAGTCCATTATCATCATGGTGAGAGCATGGCAGCATCCAGGCAGGCATGATGCAGGAGGAGCTGAGAGTTCTACATCTTCCTCTGAAGACTGCTAGGGGAAGACTGGCTTCCAGGGTAGGTAGCTAGGGTGAGGTCTTAAAGCCCATGCCCACAGTGACACACCTACTCCAGCGAGGCCACACTCCCAAATAGTGCCACTCCCTGGGCTAGGCATACTCAAAGCACCACAAAGTCCTAAACTCTTCGAGTGTGATTAGGAATTGAGATCATTGCAGATGTAACTACTTAAGATGAGGTCATACCAGATGGAGTTGGTTGGGCCCCTAATCTGTTATGACTTGTTTCCTTACAAAACGAAGCCGTCTGAGCACGGACCACACAGAGAGAACGTGCAGACAGAACAGCACATGAACGTAAAGACAGATATGGGGATGTGTGTTCACGATCTGGGCAAGGTTGACAGCATACCTCAGAAGCAGACAGAGCCTCAAATAGATTCACCTTCCCAGCACAGAGGCCACCTGTCTGCTGGTACTAGGATCCTGTATGCTAAGTCTGATCATAGAGCTGACCCAGTTTTGGGACTGCATTACGGCAGGTCAGCCATGCACTACGCAGGAACCAAAGTCTGAGGAAGGCTCCGACTGGGATAGGGTACTAAGATTTTAGAAATATTGCTTCAGGGGCTGGAGAGATGCCTCAGCAGTTAAGAGCACTGACTGATCTTCCAGAGGTCCTGAGTTCAATTCCCAGCAACCAATGGTGGTTCACAACCATCTGTAATGGGATTTGATGTCCTTTTCTCGTGTGTCTGAAGACAGCTACAGTGTACTCATATGAATGAAATAAATAAATCATTAAAGAGAGAGAGAGATTGCTTCAAAGAGACTGAGATGACCAGTTCCATATAAAATTACTTTATCTCATTTTCTAACAGTGTGGTATGTGCACATAATTTAGAAAATGAGAGAGACTAAATACATAACAACATGAAAATTAGAATTGTTCTTGGCTTCTCAACTCTGGAGCCCCCCACCCCCAACCGCACCCCATATGTGCTATTATTTATTATTTTTCTAAATAACATGCCGGGGCTGGGCGTGGTGGCGCACGCCTTTAATCCCAGCACTCGGGAGGCAGAGGCAGGCGGATTTCTGAGTTCGAGGCCAGCCTGGTCTACAAAGTGAGTTCCAGGACAGCCAGGACTACACAGAGAAACCCTGTCTCGAAAAAAACCAAAAAAAAACAAAACAAAACAAAACAAAACAAAACAAAAATAACATGCCGGTATTACTGGTTCTGTATTTTGTGGTTTTTTTGTTTGGTTTTGTTTTGTTTTGTTTTTACTGCAATGCTGGAAATTAAATCTCAGGCCTGTAGTGACTGTCGGGTGCTCGGTTGCTGATCTACACCCATACCTTTTTCCCTCTTCCACTTTTGTTTTTAGACAAGGTCTTACTAAGTTGCTTAGGTAGGAATTGAATTTCCAATCCATCAATCCTTCTGCCTCAGCCTCCAGAATACCACTACCAGGCTCAGGGATTTTCTATTTGGGACATCATGTGTTCCCTCCCCACAGGGCCTCCCCACAGGGCCTCCCCACAGGGTAGAAGAGGAATTAGTCTTCTGGACATAGACCTGGTCACCAATGGATGCTTTTGGTCAACACAGGTTCAGGATGAACTCACCTCAGGGTTATGTAACTAATTTTTTTTTTCCAAAATCTATTTTTAATGATGGTTCTTAAATGCTTGAACCTCCCTTGCAGCCCACCACCCACCAGAGGTAGTGGGAAAGAAAGGATACAGGGAAAGTGTTTAGAATGGTTCTTTGGAGCAACTCCAGTCTGTTTGGAAATCAACAGTTCAATTCACAGGTTAGCAGGCATCAGTAGCTCAATCCACTTGCAAACACTTCATGGGTATACCAGCAGTCCCATTCAGTAGAGTTGCGTTAGCAATGATGGTCGTACAACCTAGCAGAGACAGCCAGGCCCCAGCCTCGGCTCCAGTCAGCAGGAGAGACCAGGAGGAATGCTAGGAGAAGTTCTCGGCTATGCTTCTCTCAGGGAAACGAAGATCAGCGAACACCCACAAGCACTGCGCAGCTAGCTCTATAAGCAAGCCAAGCTCTGCCGCCATCACTTTTTACACTCCTTTCCAAACATCACGTGTCCTCCGTGGGTCTTGCCTCAGCATGTGAGTCTGTCTGAGCTGACATCGTCCTGCCAATCAGCCCGAGTCTGAGGAGGCGGCAAGAAACTGCAGCACACCACCAGAAGTTTTTTGGTGTGTTTCTATCTATGGTACCTGACAAATGGAGCCCAACTACACAGTGTAAGGCAGGTCGATATGTGCATGTCATTAGCAAAGAGTCCTTCATCACGTGTTCTTTCATGTGCTTGCTTTAGCAGAACATCCTCTCTCCTGTGTCTGTTTCATCGAAACGTTCCTTCACGAGTCTACCTTAGTCCTTCACCTATGTCCACTAAAGCTAAAGGTTCTTTCATGGGTTTACCCCAGCAAAGCACCAAAGAACGGACTTCCCAAAGAGCCCCTAAGTTTCCACTTCAGGATTATGTGTCATTTTGTGAATAGCTAGAGAGGCAGTGATTTTGAACCTAGAGACATTGATGTCTGGTTGATTGGCTTGGCAAGGTGGGGTGTTGCTGGATGTTGCTAATAGTAGATACTGAGAAGTGTTTGGTTTCAGCACCCTGGGACAAGGAACTGAAGTGCATATCTTACATACCAACCTGGCCTCCAGGTTCTCCCAGCATCCTTCAGTCCCTATCTGGCATACCCTGTCCCCAACCCTGTCCCCAACCCTGAACTTTCCAGCTCAGGGGCTGGGCTGCCCTTCCCCCAGAGGCTCTTCTCTAGATAATCCAGACATTTTAGTCTCCTCCATCTCTCTCTTCTCTTTCTCTCCTCTCTCTGTGGGTGCACCTTTTGACTCTTTCTCTTTCCCTCCCCCCCCTCTCTCCCCATGGTGACTTTCCTGGCCTTGGTCCTTGGGGCTAGTGAACTCATCCACCCAAGAACAGCATCCCAATAAACCTGTATTTAATACAGTTTAATCTGGTTTGAATTGGCTTATATCACCAGTGGAAAAATAACTCATCAAGAAGAATATATTTTCTTTACCTGGGCTGAGTCCACACTGTGAGCCCATCTGTGGGTGAGGACTTTAGAGACCAGCTTCTGAGAGTTGCCAATACATATAGGGTTGTATCATGAAAAGTAGAAAGTCACAAAAAATTTGTTGAAAATTAAATATGTAGTGCAGCTAGTGTTTCTGGGAACACTTTCCCATTCTTGTGCCCTCACAAGCCTTGGTTGTAAGCATACAACGTGAGCACTTTGCACTATGATGTTATTGGGCCACGAAGTGCCAATGATCACTGTCCACACATATCTCCACTTAAATTCAAGATCATTGTGTAGGGTTGGGGGTGTAGCGCTCTTGGTAGACTACTTACCTAGATACACAAATGATGTGTTTCAACTCTGCCAAAACTGGGCATGACAGTACATCTCTGTAATCCCTGTACACAGGAGACAGGGGGATCAGAAATTCAAGGTCACACTGGGCTACATAATATCATAAAGGCCATACCAGAATACATGAGAGCATACCTTAAAACACATACACACACACACACACACACACACACACACACACACATACACACCACTGTATGTTATAACTGTAGTGCTTTTATTGAACACATATTTCTGCTCTTATAGAAGCAAAATGGTTTAATAAGAGAACAGACTTTCTGTCTTTTTCTACTGTTATATAAGTATCAAGTCAGCATATCTTGTATTGTGAGTTGTATTGTGTTAGAATGTTGGATGTTAGAAGTTGGATTTCAGCCAGGCATGGTGGTGCTGACCTCTAATCCCAGCATTCATAGGCAGATAGTGATAGATCTCTCAGTTCAAGGCCAGCCTAGTCTACAGAGTGAGTTCCAGGACAGCCAGGACCACACAGAGAAACCCTTCTCAAAAACCAAAAACAAAACAAAGAAGTTGAAGCTTCATAAAAAATAAATACATGAGTTATGCTTTATGGTTAGGAAAGAATTTCTAACAGTTTCTGAAATGGCCTGAAACATAATTCTGCCACTTAAAATGTTTAAATATTTATTTTACATGTATGAGTGTTTTGCCTGTAGGTATGTCTATGTACCACATGTGTGTGTGCCTGGAGCTCATAGAGGCCAGCAGAGGGCATCTGATCCCCTGAAGTTGGAATATGAGAGGGTTGTAAGCTGCTATACGGATACTGAGAATGGAACCCAAGTCCTCTGGGAAAACAGCCAGTGCTTTTAACTACTGAGCTATCCCTCTAGCCCTGCCATTAAAGGAAAAACTTCATATTTTCTGCAAAGCAACATTCTCAGTATTGATGACAATAAAATGAAAATATCAATCAAGTCTGAAAAATGTTGAAGATATCCTACATTTCACTGCATCAAATATTCAGGCATCCTTTATTTAACTCTTTATGTAAAATAAATACATCCATCTCATTAGTAAGGGCAGAATTATATGTGAATGAAAGAAATGAAATAAAAAGCAGGACATGACTACTCCTGAGGTATGGAGATTTTTATTGTAGATATAGGGAGAAAGCAGGCAGAGGGAAGAGTCCAGGCTGAACACGGTGGGGAGACTAAACCAGACCATGAGTTGAGGGGGGGGGGCAAAGAACAAGAGAGGAGCAGCCAACTAAGAGAGGTTGTTCAGGTCCAAAAGACCAAGCGCTTGGTGTAGCCAAAATGGCTGAGTTATATAGGGATGGGGCAGGGGGTGGGTGGGGTGGGTGGGAGGAGGAAGCCCAGGAGGGAGCAGTTTACAGTAGGGGGCGGGGTGGGCACTGCTTGGAGGAGCCACACGTACTGTGTGAGAGAGAGAGCTGACCAGCGTGCTGGAACTGTTGTGGAAGTTCTGGGTTTCGGGAGAAGCGAGTTGGGCAGGTTATGTAAGTTCATCATTCCTGGGGCGAAGGGACACACTTCTAAAACTGAAAATCCAAGTAGGCGGCCAACAAACACCCTGTCAGACTTTCATAATTCAGTCATCTCATGTCTTCACTAAGCCGCATTAGAATACAGCCCCAAGGCCCAGGAGGTATCCAACGTTTTGACATTACAACATGACGTTGCCATCTACAAAGCTCACACTTTGTAGAACTGTGCAATCGATTTCTAAACATCATACACCCACTTGAGAAAACAAAAGCAAACCTCTAAACTCATTTTTTTTTCCTGTGTCCTGAGGTCACACTGCTGTTCTCTTTGTGTGCTATGGCACCAGAGCATAGTCCTAGGCCTAGCAGTGAGCACCATAGCAGAACAGTCATTTAGAAAGATCCTTCTGCCCATTGAAGAATGTTGGCACGAAGCTAAAACTGTAACCAAACACGGCTTTACGCTTCCAGAAAAATCTCAAGGAAGGTACTGCAGGTAACAGTAGCAGCTGCAGGATCAAGACAGAGTAGAGGAATGGGAGACAATGTTCTTACTCTCCGGAGATGGAGACTTCAAGGTTAGTCTAGCTCACAGGGTGTACTTATTTAGGGAGGATGTATTCTTGGAAGGTATGCAGACTGAAATCACCATTGAAATGTCCTCATGGGAAGCTGCTTGTTCTACTAAAGTTCTGAAATGTTTCATGTAAATAATCTGCCTCCCTTTTATAACAAACTAGTGATACCCCCTCCCACATCCACTCCACATCCCCCCTTTGTGTGTGTATGTTCATACAAACACACGGTGTCCTTATCAGTTGGTCCCCACCTTATTTTTTGAAGCAGTCTCACACTAAATGTGAAGCTCACCAGTTAGAATAAACTGTCTGGCCATTGACACTCCTGACCCCCGGCAGAGACCTGAGTGTCTCCATCTGCCCAGTGCTGACATTACAGCTAGGTCCTGTGGAGTTTTGTTGCTGTTTGCTTGTTTTTTTGTTTTTCTAACATGGCATCTGACTAAGCCATGTCCCCAGTCCTCAGGATGCCCGTTTTAAATGTGTCTATGGTTTTCTGTAGATCTACATTCACAGTTGTCCTGGGGTATGTGCAGTGAATTGGACACACCCAGCATAGGAAAAGGCAAGTGAACTTTGGAGTAAAACCCAGGCTGATTTCCTTGTTTGTGACTTACCTGGAACCACTCACTTTGAGCCCCAACTTCCTCATCTGTAAGACAAGAATCAGAATGCCTCTTCTGAGGGCTTCTGTGTGAGTCATATGGACTCGGGTAGATAGATTTAGCAGCCCACCCCCATTTTTTTGAGCCAGGGTCTCCTGCAGTTGAGCCTGGTCTCAGACTGCTATGTAGCTATGTCTGACCTGAACTTCTGATTCTTTCCCTCTACCACCCAGTATTCTATACATGGACCGCCATATCTACTTGGCTTAGCACCTTCAAGTAAGCATTATCTTCAGGGCTATTGAGATAGCTTCTTGGGTAAAGATGCTCGCTGCATAAGTCTGGTGGTGTAAGGGTGGACCCTTGTAAAGGAGAGAATCTACTCCACAAAGTTGTCCTCATTCTCCACACTTGTGCCATGGTATGCACCCTTTGCCACACACATATCATGCACATACACAAACAATAATAATAAAAAATAAAAATAAATGTTACCTATGGGGGCTGGTGGGATGGCTCAGCAGGTAAGAGCACTGACTGCTCTTCCAGAGGTCCTGAGTTCAAATCCCAGCAACCACATGGTGGCTCACAACCATCTGTAATGGGATTTGATGGCCTCCTCTGGTGTATCTGAAGACAGCTAGAGTATACTCATACACATAAAATAAATACATCTTAAAGAAAAAGAAAAAAAGAAAAAAAAGTTACCTGTATGTCATGGTGTTTTATACAGATAGAAGGTTAAGGTAGGTAAGAAAGTGGAGAATAAGGATTCAGTCAATTTATTCTTCAGGCTCAAAATAAAATTAGAAATGGAGCTATAGCTCCGCTGGTAGTGTTTGCTTACAATGCACGAAGCCCTGGGTTTGACCCCTAGCATCACACACACCAGGCATGGTGCATAGGTGGGAAGACCAGAAGATCAAGGTTATTCTTGGCTACATAATAACTCCAGCCAGGAGAATGTGAAATCCTGTCTCAAAAATAAAATAAAAGTATACTGTTAGCATTTGGATTCTGTAAGCAAACCTGAACAAGTTTTAGGCCCTAGAGATCTACTCATGGTGAGGGTAGGGTGTGTGTATAGAGTAGGGTGGTAAGGTGCTAGGGTGGTAGGGTGCTAGGGTGGGAAGGCTGGGTTTGTGTTCTTGACAATGTGCAAGCAGAAAGAGGTCTCCAGATCCATTGCTATTAATGGCTCCCCTATGTATTGCATCTTCTCCTCTTTACTGTTCCCCTTTCATCTGCTTCAGATTCTGAAGTCTATGCTATCTCAGAATAAATCCTTTTTCATCTCCAGGCAGACCACTTCCCTCTTCACAGCCCAGAACCTTGACCAAGGTGTCTCCATCCTCCAGTGGCCTCTCCTTCCCACCCGCCTGTGAAGAGCTGTGAACTAGGCTGTGCCCAGTCTCAGACCACAACCACTCCTACCACGGTCACAGGCAAGCCCAGTGAGCAATGTTAGCTCATCCTGTAACACTGCGAAGGTCTGTGTACAAGTCTAAGTACACACATGTCATCCCTGTGTCTCTGTGGACCCCCGCCTCCGAGGGAGTATGGGTAAACATTTGTCTTTAAACTCTTTCAGTTTTTCCTCTAAACTCGGGGTGGTGTCCTCCCTTCTGAGTCAACCGCAGATGGCTGAGTCGTCTGATTTGCATCATATCAGATGCAAACTCTGCTCCTCCATTTTGTACTCAGGAGACCCGGGTAGGGGAGCCTCCCTGGACACACCTTACTGGCATGACACACCTGCACAGCAGCTCCCATCTGAAGCCAGCTCTTCTGTGGTACCAGTGGTTCCAAAGACTCTTCTAGTCGCCCCCCTCAGAAGCACATGTGAAGGGACAGCGAGGAAGCTCTCTAGGCTTGCTCGCCCACGACGGTCCCTGTGTCTTCTTGCACCTGTGTGATTTCTCTACAGGGGTGACAGGTTGGAGATGGGATTTCTTTGGTGCAGTGGCCCTCAGGGATAGCCTGTCCCCTTAGTCATTCTTATACCCTGGCTCCAGCCTGCCTCCTGCCTGTGGTCTCATAGGTTACCTCTTCCTTTTTAACCTAAAAAAAAAGATTTATTTAATGCGTGCGTATGTTTTACCTATGTGTTTATCATACATTACATTAAAAAAGTTGAAACAAAATTAAAAGAGGAAATGAAATGCTTGAAGTCACAGTGGTGACCCAAGAGCAGGGAGCAGGGGTGGGCACTGAAATTCTTAAAGGAACAGCTGGCAAGCTGTCTTTCAATCCATTTAGCAAATATCTAGGATATAATACACACCTCAGAAGTGATTAGAGTCATATAGAAAGCTGGCAAAGGGGGCTGGTGAGATGGCTCAGCGGGTTAGAGCACCTGACTGCTCTTCCGAAGGTGATGAGTTCAAATCCCAGCAACCACATGGTGGCTTACAACCACCCGTAACAAGATCTGACGCCCTCCTCTGGTGCGTCTGAAGTCAGCTACAGCGTACTTATGAAGAATAATAAGAAATGAATCCTTGGACGGGAGAGACCAACCGGAGCAAGCAAGGCTGTCCGGAGCGAGCGGAGCTGAACAGGGACGGCCGGAGCAAGCCAGGACGGCCGAAGCTAGCAGGGGCCAGAGCGAGTGGGGCCGAACTGGGACGGCTGGAACGAGCAGGGCCAACCGGAGCAAGCGGAGCCGATCGGAGCGAGCGGGGCCGACTGGAGCAAGCGGGGCTGGCTGGAACAAGCGGTGGCCATACGGGGGCAGCCGGGAGCGAGTGGGGCTGGCCGGAGCGAGCGGAGCCGGCGGGAACAAGCCAGGTCGAGTGAAGTGAGCAGGGTTGACCGGAATGAGGGAAAGAAAAAAAAAAAAAAAAGAAAGCTGGCAAAGGATGCTAGAAGAATCCCAGTATTTCTGTCCTCAGATTCTGCAAATGTTAACGTTTGCTATATCTGCTTTGTTATTACTCTCCTATTACACATGAGCTTCATGAGCTGTAGGCAATAAAGTATAGGCATCAGAACAGATTATATGTATACGTATTTGTGTATGTAAAGTGTATGTGCATATATATGTATGTGTTGTGTGTGGAGGGACACACTATGGAACATGTGTGGAAGGCAGAGAGCAACTTTCAGAAGTCAGTCCCCTCCCTCCACAGGGCAGGTTCCAGAACTGAGGCCAGATTGTGATCCTTGCTGGCAGGTGCCTTCTCTCACTGAGCTAGCTCACTGGCTCCAGACATAATTTTCTTAGACACCTGAATACTTTCATTTGTATTTCCTCAAAAGCACATTGTTTTTGTTTGTTTGTTTGTTTGTTTTGTTTTTTTAAAGTAGTACAATGACAAATTGAGAAACACATCACGGCCGGGCGGTGGCGCACACCTTTAATCCCAGCACTTGGGAGGCAGAGGCAGGTGGATTTCTGAGTTCGAGGCCAGCCTGGTCTACAGAGTGAGTTCCAGGACAGCCAGGGCTATACAGAGAAACCCAGTCTCGAAAAAACAAAACAAAACAAAACAAAACAAGAGAAAAACTTCACAATTGTTTAGGGCATAAACTTTAATTCAGTTTTTACTAATGGGCAAGACACCATGCTAGCAAGAAGAGAAGAAGGTTTTGTTGTTGCTGTTTGGTTTCATTGTTGCTCCGTTTTGGTTCAGAATCTTATCTAGGGCCATAGGCTGAAATACATTGTTACATTTGTTCTTTAGTCTCCATCTTTCCCTCCATCCTTCATGGCCTTGGTGTTTTGAGGAGCACAGGGCAGTAAATTGGGGATTGTAGTTCCATGTGGGGTTGTCTGATACTGCCCAGGATTACATTCAGATTGTAGGTTTTGAGAGGAAATATTTCAGAAATGCTGTGGCCTCAGTGAGCCCTATTAGGAGGTACTTGATGTCACCCTGCTCCTTAGTGATGACTCCAATCATTCAGGAACTTTGTCTGCTGGCTTTCTCCACCATACAGTTACTTTCTTCTTCAAGTATGGTGTTGTGAATAGGAGGCACACTGAGGTTTTTGCAAACTCCTGTCTCGCTTTTAAAAGTTGTGTACATATATGTAATATATGCACATGTGGCATATGTGCATATGGAGGTCAAAGGCGGACATCCGGTGTCTTCCTCAACTGTTTTCCATTTCCTGTTTTGAGATAGAGTCTCTTACTGAACCAGACACTCACTGATTGGCAAGGAGGGCTGGCCAGAAAGCTCCAGGGATCTCTCTGTCTAGATTCCCTGTGTTGGGGTTACAGGCTCATGAAAATACCCTGGCTCTTTTACTTGGGGGTTGGGAATCTGAGCTCAGGTCATCATATGTGTGCAGCAGGCACATTACCTACTGAGATAGTTCCCCCGCTCAAATTTCTGTCTCTTAATGCTAATGTTCCCTAGACTACATCATCAGCCTTGGCTTCCCTGGTGCCTCTCTGAACTGTTTCCAGCCATTATTACTCTGGATGACATCTCCCTTAGTGGATGACCCATAATCATTTAATACTGCCTTCCATTCAAGACCTTGACCCTGTTCACACTACGGACTTGCCCTCCTTACTCTTAATGACGGTTCACGATACCAGAGTGCGCCTGGCTGTCCATCAGCCCAGACTTCTCCTTTCTCCTTGAACTTCATGTAAGATCTGCACCAAGACCTATGATTTCCCATTTCTCATTTCCTTTCACTCCCTTGCTTCGGGCATTGTCGTCTCCTTGGACCTCTGCCACTACCGCCTCCATAATGACTGTGCCCTTTCCTGAGTCATTCTCCGTCACGATGGCAGAAGGAGTTTCCTGGGCTGTAGAACTCAGCACAGAGAGTGGAGTAGATGAGGTGAATGCTGCATAGGTAGACCCTCTCAGTGCCTTCCCGCGGGCTCTTAGATCCCACCGATCCCTTCTTTATGGCAGGCCCCGCCCATTTCTCCGTGTCCATGGTAATAGTTTTTACCTCCGGTTTTTCTTTTCTTTGAGTTTTTCCTACGTGGACTCTGTCTCTGCCACATTCACGGACAATTCCTCGTGCTGATTTGTATCTGCCTTATCCTTCATATCACCCGCCATGGATGGCATTTCCTGAACCCTGGGGCATGGTTCAGATGTCTTCCCCGGGTGCTCCCCCGGAACCCTGAACTGGACTCCACCCTACAAGGCACTTCACACTTTGAGACAGACGATTTACTTTGGTGCCTTCCACTTGAGCTGTGACCTCCTTTGGGCCAATCTTGCACATTCCTTGTTGGGAACCAGCTGACACACTACGGTTCTCAAACACAGTCCACAAACATCTGTTGCAAACCTGGGTGAGAGAGCAGCAGGGACTGGAATCAGGGCTTTGATCGAACTGTGAGGTTTTGTTGATCCGGCAAAAGCTGCCAAGACTCTGGTGACTCAGAGACTTAGGTTATGAGGACACCATGGTCAGTTTACTGAGTTCAGTTCTCACAGGCTTACCAGGAGCAACACCAGGAAGAGTACAAAAGAAAAACTAAAGGCAGGGCATCATCAGATAGCCTGTACCTGTGACCCACAAGTGCTAGGGCTCCAAAGGAACAGGTTTTCCACAGCCTAGGTGACTCAGTTAGGGTTGGGCTCCCAGCCTTAGGAAGGAGACAAGTCAGATAAGAAAGCCAGGCTTCTGCCCAGGTGGCCAAACACACAGACGAAATCCTCCATCAACTTGGCAGCCAGTCCGCTCTCCGGTTTCCTAGGGAACCAAGGGCCACACAATCTACAGTGCAACTTGGCACACCGCCTGGGACATTTTATGAGGGCCAGATGGCTGGACTCCGCACGATGGATGTCAGTGTTGTGGGGAAGGCAGCTGAGGGTCTTGGGGCAGGACTCAGCACTCAGGCTGGGCAAGGCTGGGAGAGGCTGGGAATCACATGTGCTCACACAGGCTAGGTAGGCAGGCACAGGGTTGGGAGGGTGGAAACCACAGCCTGGTGGTAAGTCCAAGAAGAACCAGAGTTCATTCACTCTAAAAGTGAAGATAAGACATGAATTGAAAGGAGACTGGTGCTGGAGTGCTGGCTCAAGCAGTTAAGAGCATGTACTGATTTTGCGGAGGGCCCAAGTTTAATTTCCAATACACCAGGCAGCTCACAACCACATCTAATCTCAGCACCCAGGAATCCAACTTCCTCTTCTGGTCCCAGTGCACATCTGCACCGACATGCACATAGCCCCACATAGCCCCACAGAATGGCAGAGTGCGGGGTGGGGGGCTTGAAGAAGGAGAGAAGGGAGCTGACACAGTGGGAATCTGGGTCAAGGGTATTATATTAAGATTTAGAAAGCAGGTGGTTGTGGCGCACGCCTTTAGTCCCAGCACTCTGGAGGCAGAGGCAGGCGGATCTCTGTGAGCTTAAGGCCAGCTTAGTCTATGAAGGAAGAGCCAGGACAACCAAGGCTACACAGAGAAACCCTGTCTCGAAAAGCGAACAAACCAAATTAAAAAAAAAATTTAGGACTTAGTGCTTTCTCTACTACATTCATACTGCATAACACAGTCTCCTAGCTGAGGTTTGCAGAGATCCAAAGGTCTACTGAGAGGACTGGCAGTAATCATAGAAAAAAATGAAACGAACTTTCAGTTCTGTGAGATGAAGAGTAATTGCAGTGGGAGGACTGCCATTGCAGTGGGAGGACTGCCCTGCATTTCCTTCAGTTCCACCTCTGAGGGTTTAAAAAAAAAGTCATAAAGGATAATATTTAGGGGCTGTCACTGGAACTCAGGTGAGAAAGGGTTTACCTTATGTGCTTGAGGCCCTGGGTTCAAGCCCTAGCACAGTTTAAAACTCAGCATGAAGGAACAGCCCTGTAATCCTAGGTTGAGGAAGGAAGACAAAGAGTTCAAGGTCATCCTCTGCTACATCACAGGTTCAAGGTCAGCCCAGGGTACTTTAGATCCTGTCTTAAGAAACCAAATCACGGGCGTGGTGGCTCACGCCTTTAATCCCAGCACTCGGGAGGCAGAGGCAGGCGGATTTCTGAGTTCGAGGCCAGCCTGGTCTACAAAGTGAGTTCCAGGACAGCCAGGGCTACACAGAGAAACCCTGTCTCGAAAAAAAAAACCAAAAAAAAAACAAAAAAACAAAAAAACCAAATCAATCAATCAAACAAACAAAAAATGAAACTATTTTAGTACTTAACATAAGGTAATCTTTCCTAGTTGCATCATAGCTTCTTAGACACCCTGAATCCGAGGGCACTGGTCAGGGACACCCCAGTGATATACATATACATATAGATGTATATGTATATATATCTTGGTCCAAGAAAGGGCTGCATTGGCGAGGAACCAGCAAGAAGCCTCTAGAGTTGAGTTTCCTGAGAAGGCAGGAAATGACTAAAGTGGAACTTAATTAACTCATGTTTTCTGTCTTGATCTTACTCAGTGGATACGGAGTTTAAAGGACTTCAGAGCATGCACACTGGCAGCCAGAATTAAGCTGTTATATAACCGGGAAGGGAAACCATTTGTCACACATGGTTGTGGATGGGCACAGACTGCTCTGTGTGTTGGATTTTGTTTCCTGATGGTAGCAAGAATTAGAGAGAAGGAACATCTGGGCAGTGATTTCAGGGGCTGCCAGCCAAGTGGAAAGCCCTTGATGGCTTATTGGCAGGACCCCAGGCTGGAAATCTGGGCAGCTGCCTCCAGATGCCAGCAATAAGCAACCTGGGACTCAGAGGTTCCTAGAATCCAGGCGTGGAGCCTCTAACGCAGGTGGGCGGGTGCCAATTCAGTGCCACGGAGAGACACAGGAGATAAATTAGAGAGAGGAGCAGCCACGCAGGATGGCATAAACATTTAATCCCATCACGTAGCAGGCAGAGGCAGGAAGATCCCTGTGAGTCCAGGCCAGCCAGGGCTGCACAGTGAGACCTTGTCTCAAAGAAAGAGAGAGGTAGCTGGGGTATGGGTGGGGTATGGGTGGGGATGGAGGATATGCAAACAGGATGCTAGGTTGTAGGCAGGCATGTGCTGGTTGGAGCCAGCCCAGTGTGCCGAGGGATCTTCCTTTTATATAGTGTCATAAATAACTGTCTCATGGATTTAAGGTACCACCATCATTACCATCAACATCATTACCATCACCACCACTGAGTTACCATGGCTGCATCACCATCATCATTATCACCAAATTACCATCTGTCAATCACTTTAGATCTGTTCAATCACCTTTCTTAATTTTTCACAAAACTCTGGACGTCACAAATCGTTATCCCCCAAAAGGGAACCAGGTGTTAGAGACACTCAGTGATTTGCCAAGGGTTACATAACTAGGGGTAGCAGAGCTAGACTGTGGCTCCTACCCCAGATTAGAGTAGTCTGTAGAAAGACATTCAATACCTGTGTTTTTGCGGGGTGGGGGGGTGGTGGTGGGGGCAGGGCGTGTTTCAAGACAGGGTTTTTCTGTGTATCCCTGGCTATGTTAGAATTCATTATGTAGACCAGACTGGCTTCAATTCATACTCAGAGATCCACCTGCCTCTGCCTCAGGGTGCTTGAATTAAAGGTGTGTACCACCACCACCTGGCAACTTTTTTTTTTTTAATCTGTAAAATGGGGAGATAGTAGTTAAGAAATCGACTTCATTGGGGGAAACTGAAGATCAAATGGGAGATAATAGAAAAAACTGACTTCAGGAGAGATATTGTCTGATTTAATAAATGTAGCTCAAAAGACAGGCGTGGTGGTGCATGCCTTTAATTCCAGCACTCGGGAGGCAGAGGCAGGAGGATTTCTGAGTTTGAGGCCAGCCTGGTCTACAAAGTGAGTTCCAGGACAGCCAGGGCTATACAGAGAGTCTTGCAAAACAAAACAAAATAAATAAATAAATAAATAAATAAATCTCAAGATGCCAGATTAAATTTGAATATTAAATATCCAAAGGATGGGGTCAGTCAGATGGCTTAGCGGGTAACGGTGCCTGCCACCAAGCCTGATGACCTGAGTTCAAACCCCAGTCCACGGGGTTAAAAGAAGAGAACCAACCCTGATAAGTTGGTCTCAGACTTCTACATGGGCACCCAGGCACACACCCACACCAACAAAGTACATAGATAAATGTAAAATGTTTTTAAACTCAAATAATCAATGGATGACGTTTTGGAATAGAAAGTCTTATACTGTTTGGCAAGCATTTACCAGTGTAAATCCCCAGCCCCATCGTGCTCTATCCGGGTCGGGTCTATACTAACTGCTCTTCCTTGTTAACTGAGAGTGACGTTAATCTGTGTAGCCTGTGCTTTACCTACCACACTATTGGAGCTGCTGCGCTAGGGATCTCCAGGCTATACCTGGCTCAGCAGCAGAATTCCCTGCACTCAGGAAGTCATCTGTTGCCTCCCTGAGCAGCCTGCCTCCAGCCTTCAGGTCCCACAGCCTCTGTACTCTGTCCTCTTGTTTCCTCCTCGCCGTGTTCCTCCTTCATGCCTTCTGCCCCAGATTTCTGTGATCTTCACTCACTGCGTGTTCTTTCTCTGTCTTCACAGTATGTTCCTTCCCAGCAGGCCAGCATCTCACAGAGCCCCAAAGATCATGCCAGTCATACACATCAGGACCATTTGCTTATTTTCATGTCAGCCCATCTGTCTTCTTAACTAGGGTCAAGACTTTCCTGGCAGGAATCGTGGGTGTCAGTTATATGAGTGGGTATTGAAATGGAAGATTGTCTTGTAACTGGACAGTTAGTCGGTGGCTGCCTGTAGCCAGTGGCTGGCCTAACCCCTAGCCCCTCACCCCCCCATGCCCATTCCTCCTGAGGAACTCAGCCCCCTCTGACCTTTGTCCTCTTAGCCCAATCTCCAAAGCACCTCTCTGCCTAGGACTTCAGGTCTCCAGGTTCTGGTCTGACCATCCCCCTTGCTACTGCCAGGTCCTTGCCCTACCCCCACTCCTTACTCCTTGAGCCATGCCTCTGCCTCCACTATTCCCCAGGCCCTTGCTCCCAGGCCCTGGTTTCCCAAGCTCCAGACTGTTTCATTTCTCTTTTCCACACATGGATATCTTGGGCTTTGGGTTGTTTTTCTCGGCCAAGAAAGTAGAATGCAAGGGGCTATACTTCCCTCAACTGCAAGGAGAGGACAACCCAGAGCCTGGAGGATGACAATGCCTACCTCAATGTACACCCTCACATCCCATCTCTGGTGGAATCAGGCGCTGAGTGTCAGAGCCAATCTGGCTGTTTTCCCCCATGCCTCCAGCAGGGTGAGTCCCTGAGGAACATGCTGGCCTCTAATAAGTCTTCCCTTCTACATCTGTCCTCTTACAGCTCACCAGAGCACCCTATACTCAAAGCTGTGAGCTTAGGGCCTTGGAAAGCTTGTAAGAATACAAATGGTCCCCCACCAGGAAGCTGTCATTGTGTGGGGCTGGTGGAGAGGGTGTGTGTGAAGGAGCGGCACTTCTGTCACACTTTGGGTAACACTGAGGCTACTTACTGGTGTAAGGACGTCACCGCCACAGCTGCTGTGATGAAGATTGTGGGTCATAGGGAGTTGGGGTTTGAGAGACAGTTGCTATCAGCTGTCAAACTGTAGGAAGAGGAGGACTCCCAGGACAGGATGCCATCTTCTGCATCCCCAGTTATAATGCTGGCAGCCCACTAGCAGGAAGGAATCTGTTTATTTAAGACAACTTAAGTAATGGGATGTCTTCTTCTTCTTGGCTAAGGAAGTAGCCTCCAGAATTCAAGATGCCCAGCCAAATTTGAATTTCAAACAATCAGTGGAAGGGGCTCAGGGGGTAAAGGCTCTTGACACCTTGCCGGATGATCTGACTTCGATCTGCGTACAATAGGAAGCCCAGGCTGTTCTTGAACTCACGCAAACTGGCCTTGAATTTGTGGCTTCTGCCTCCGCTTCCCGTGTGCTCGGGTGACAGGGATGTGCCACCGCACCTGGAGCCCTCCACCAGTAGTCTGGCTTTCTGGCTGGGAAATGCAGACTTTACCCTGAGCTCTACAGGGAGCAGCTGAGAGGTCAGAAGTGCAGATCTGTCCCACAGTGTGTTTTATTAGCTAACACGAAACACGAGATGAACAGACAGTAAATGGTTGATCATTTGGGATGTAGTCACACTCCCTGGTCTAGGTCTTCTATGTAATCAGTTCTCTAGATGTTGGGACCTTTAGTGGAGGTGGCTCTTAGTTGAATCTTCCAGGAATCATGCCCTGGATCAAGTCATCTCTTTTCTCCAGGACATCTCATAGCAGGGTGGCTGGACAGAAGATGGGTACAGCTCTCCTTTCCCTTCCATTTAGAACAGCTGTAAGGATGCTTTATAGCTTTGAATTCTTGTAGGGCTCCTCCCTCAGGCTCTGTCTGCTTCATCCTCCCAGACAGTGAGTGCTTCTGACATCCGCAGGTGCATTCCTTGCCAGCAGTCAGTGTCTCAGAGTCTGATTCCTATAGAAACCTGAGGCATGTATTTGTCCCTAAATCTGGGGACAAACTGTAGTAGTTTGCAGTGCTTCTGGGGTCCAAGGCAGGTGGTGAGACCTGACCGTAAGGGCTCTGACTTCTTCCCCCCACCCTCCCTCTCTTCACTGGCTTCTTCTCCCCACCCTCTCTTCACTGGCTTTCTGCTCAGTACTCCTGGATCCATATGCCTTCCTGCCTGCTAGCGCCCTTCCCGCTACACAGCCTGCTTTATCAGAGCTAAGCTCCTCGTTGTGATCTTTTGTCAGCCCCTAAAAAGTCACTTGGATGGATGTCACTCTCAAGACAAGATTATGAGGGGTGTAATGTCACGCAGGAAGCAGAGTCAGTCGAAGCTCTGAGTTCAAAGCTGACCTGGTCTACACAGTGAGCTCCAGAGTAGCTAGGGCTGCATAGTAAGACCCTGTCTCAACAAACAAACAAACAAACAAACAAACAAACAAACAAACCCGCCTCCCCCCTCCCCAAACCCTCCCCAGTAAGAAGTCTCAGCAGGTGAAAGAAAGTCTGACAGCATGAATTCAATCCCTGGAACCCCATAAAGCTAGAAGGAGAGCCAACATCACAAAATTATCCTCCGATCTCCACCATAGCATGCATGCACATACAACAACAACCATAATAACAACAACAAATTAAAAATAAAATTACACACATATGCTGGAGAGACGGCTCCGTTGGTAACATGCTCACTGTATAGTAAATGTATAACAGACTTAAGGACTTGGTCTTGATCTCTAGAACACATGGGCCTTAGTCACTTTTCTATTGCTGTTGAAGGCACACCATAATCAAGGCAACTCTTATACAAGAGATCACCGAAGTGGGGTTGGCTTACAGTTTCAGAGGTTAGTTCCTTATCATCAAGGTGGAGAGCACGGTGGCATGCAGGCAGATGTGATGCGGGAGAAGTAGTCAGGCAGAGGGGTAGGTGTGGGGACTGAGCCTGGCATGGGCTTTTGAAACCTCAAAGCTTACAAACCCACTTCTCCAGCAAGGCCACACCTCCAGCAAGGCCACCACTCCTAATCTTTTCATGTAGTTCCATTCTCTGGTGACTGAGCATTCAGATATATGGGAGTTATGGACTCTATGGGATCATTATTACTCAGACTACTACAACATGTTAAAAGCTGGATATGGTGGCATGTTGTCACTTGTAATTCCAGAACTGGAAAGGGCTCACCAGCCAGTCAGCCAGACATACTTCTTGAGTTCCAGCCCTCTGAGGGACCTGAAAATTAAGTGGCTGGTGTCCTGAGACGTGGTGTCCAAGGATGACCTTGGACCTACACAAACACATGCCTATGCATGTGCAATCCCAATGTGCACCTCTCCCTCTCCCTGCCCCCTCTTCCCTCTCTCTCTCCTATACACACACACACACACACACACACACACACACACACACACACGCGCGCGCGCGCGCGCGCGCGCGCGCGCACATGCATACACACTCATCTCAGCATCTGCTTGTCTCTGTCCTACCACAGGGATTACAGATGTGCACAGACATGCCTCACTTTTATGTGGATGGGTCCAGACTTGGGTCCTCTTGCTTACATGACGAGCACTTTCTCCATCTCCTCAGTCCCCTTTGTCTTGTTCTCCCTGCTCCTCCTGTTCTTCTTCCGTGTGTGTGTGTGTGTGTGTGTGTGTGTGTGTGTGTGTGTGTGTTTCCTTTCATGTAGGGTCTCACTGTTGCAGCCTCAGGTTGTCTGGAACTTGCTCTCTCCTCTCTGCTGGTTTTGAGCTCAATAACCTTCAGCTTCAGCCTCAGCACCTCTTTGTAAAACCTCCTCGAGGGCAGGGACTGTGTCCTCGTGTCCCCCGATGCCTGACACACTAGAGGTACTTTATATAAGTGTTTGTTGAGCAGGAAGAAAATGATACATTTTGTTTCAGAAATAATCTAGCATGAGACAGATAGTGCAGTTAATTCTAATTGGGACAAAACCTTATTCTTCTAATGTCCTTGATGGTGATAAAAATGAAGCAAAAAAAGCAGAGATTTGTGTTAGCGGCAGTGCACAGAACAAGGTTGATTAGACAAGAAGTAAAGAATGTGCTCTGTGAATCTCGGTTCATTTAATTCTCAGCTTTTTTTCCTCCTAGAAAACAGAACTTTCTGTATCTACTTGCACAGTGAAAACACCTCAGGGAAGGGCATAATGACCCTTGTTGTTACACTGTGAGATTGACTTCATCTCCCAGTGATTCTGGCTGCTGTTGCTTCTTCTCCTTCTCCTCCTCCTCCTTCTCCTCTCCTTCTCCTTCTCCTTCTCCTTCTCCTTCTCCTTCTCCTTCTCCTTCTCCTTCTCCTTCTCCTTCTCCTTCTCCTTCTCCTTCTCCTTCTCCTTCTCCTTCTCCTCCTCCTCCTCCTTCTCCTCCTCCTTCCTCTTCCTCTCCACCTTCCTCCTCATCTTCCTCCTCCTTCAAGATTCATTTTATTATGTATATTTCTGTATATCTGTGTACAGGTATGTGTACTCGACTGCAGGTGTCCACAGAGGCTAGAAGTGCTGGAGTCATGGGTGGCTATTGGCAACCTAACAACATGGGTGCTGGGTGCTGAACTTAGGTCATTTGGTATTAACTGCTGAGCCATCTCTCTGGCCCCATTTTTAAAAATTACTATGTGTGTGTGTGTGTGTGTGTGTGTGTGTGTGTGTGTGTGTGTGTGTGTGTTTAGTAAGTGAATGCTACGGCTCACAAATGAAAGTCAACCAACAACCTACAGGAATTAGTTCTCTCCCTCCACTGTGGGAATCCTAGGACTGAAACTCAGGTGTCAAACACCTGTATCCACTGAGCCATCTTGCAAGCCCATAATTATAAATAAGTGTGGTGGTCAGTTTTAACTGTCAACTTGATACACCCTAGACTCACCTGGGAAGGGAGTCTCAATGATCACAGTGAGAGATTGTCTATATCAGGCTGGCCCGTGGGCATGTCTATGGGGGATTATCTTGGTGGCATTAGGGATTGTCTTGTGTACATTAATTGATGTGGGAAGACCCAGCCCACTGCCAGCACCTGTCCCTGTTTTTGAGTCCTGGGCTAAGTGTTGAAAAGTTAGTGGAATAGGAAGTGGCTGTGCATTTGTTTCTCTCTGCTTTTGACTATGAGCATTGTAAGGAGCCGTTTTAAGTTCCTACTACCTTGACATCCCCACAATGAAGACCATAACCTGGAATTGTAACTCCCCCCCCAAATTGCTTTTTATCATTGTGTTTTATCATTGCACCAGAAATAGAACAAAAGACAATAGGCAAAACATAATGCTTAAGATTCTTAGCACCTTGCAGCTCCATCCGTAAGTGGAAGGAAATCCATATAGCCAGATTGCAGGTGGATACAGATGTCTAGAGAAGCTGTACTTGCATTTACAGCTAAAATATTCTAGATGGTACCTCTCAGTGTGTGCAAATATGAAACTGACTTTAGTTCGGTGGTCCTCAACCCGTGGGATGCAACCCCTTTGGAGACCCTTTTACAGGAGTCAAATATCAGATGTCCTGCATATCAGATATTTACATTACAATTTATCACAGTAATGAAGTAGCTGTAATAACTTTATGGGGGGGGTCAACACAACATGAAGAACATAATAAAGGGTTACAGCTTTAGGAAGATTGAGGACCACTGCTTTAGTTGCTAATGGGTGTTTTTGAGTTGGATCTTATGGTGAAGGCCTGGAATTCCAACCACTTGGGGGATCAGGAGAATTATAAGTTCAAGGACTGCCTGGGAAATTTAGTGAGACCCTGTCTCAAAATAAAAAGCCCTTGCCTCCAGGCACGTAGGACGTGGTTCAATCCTTGGAGATATAAAATAAAGGCATGTATGTATATTTTACATGTAATACATTTCTTTTTTTTTTCCTTTTTGCCTTGAATCCCGCCAACCCACCCAAGACATGAATGTTTCCTATCTTCAGTGTGTGTGAGTGTTGCTGTAATGGAACCTAGAGTCTAGCATATGCTAGACATATGCACTCCAACTCCAACCACAACGTCTTCATTTTTGACTATTTGAGACAGAGTCTCATTTAGCCCAAGTTAGCCCAGAACTTACTATGTAGTCAAGGGTGAGGTTGACATTCTGATTCTCTTGTGTCCACCTCCCAAGTAGCCACATATTGAGATTACAGGTGTGTACTACTATGCCTGGCTCATGTGGTACTGGGGAAATCAAACCCAGGGCTCTGTGCATCCTAGGCAAGCGCTCTACCAACTGAGCTAGTCCCTGGGGAGTAGCTTCCACCTTGCAGTCTCAGGGTCAGCCTTTTGTTAGGTGTCAGTGCTGGGATGCAAACTCTAGTGTCTAACACACCGAGCCTATGCATTAAATACTGGAGCATGCTGGCTGCTTTCCATGACTGAGAAGAGACACCAAGGAAGCAGTGGCTTAGCTCTATCAATAAGAATGGTTAATTTAGCTGGGTATGGTGGGACAGCCTTTAATCCCAGTACTTGGGAGGCAGAGGCAGGCGGATTTCTGAGTTCGAGGCCAGCCTGGTCTACGGAGTGAGCTTCAGGACAGCCAGGGCTACACAGAGAAACCCTGTCTGGAAAATAACAACAACAACAACAACAACAACAACAACAACAACAACACCCAAACCCAAAACCAAACCAAACCAAACCAAACCAAACCAAACCCAAGAGTCTAGTTAATTTATCCATTTAAAATTTCCTCATGGTTTTGGCTGAGCCTGTTTGACATGAGCTCCTCAACTGGGTCACCCAGCCCTAGGGTCGGTGGCACTTACTGCAGAGTTTTGATGTTAGCTCATTCATTCCCTCTCCTTCTCTCCTCCTTCCCCCTGCCTCCCCCAACTCCTCGTATTTTTGCAGAGAATCATTGTTTTTCACAGTTTCTTCTATTTCCACCTAGCTTACTCTGGAACTTCCTCCTGCCCACTTCTACTCTGCAGGCCGCAGCTTCACTTCTCAGATCCCCTTGTGGGCAGCATTCCAAAATGCTTTGCTAAGGTGAACCCATGGTGGAGGCATAGAAATTTCTAGAAAAAGATCTGGCTTCTCAGAAATCTTCAGTTATAGTTAGTAATTATTCTCACACAGTATTCATCTACATCCCCTTGGGGCACAGGGCGAAGAGGGAGTGGAGACATTTTGCTGGTGAGGTAGAGTTATAGTTTCTGTCCCTGACACAGTGGGTCTAACAGCCTCAAGAAGGCTGGGCACCAACGACCCCTCAGACCACTCTCCCTTCAGTCCAGAGTCACTTCCCGATAGCCTCACTTGGGTGTGATAAGATTCCTTTTCTACCGTCATCTGGCCCGCAAGTCATTTTTACTCTGGAAATTTCCAAAGGCTTTCCAGCCTACCAACTCAGGGCAGCATACTCCTCAAAAAAACTGATCAGGTTTTGACTCGTTTTCAGGCTTTGGTTGTCTAAACTCCTTAAGGAACTTCTCAAAGACAGGGCGGGAAGCGCTCCGTCGACCTGATAAGTGGCTGTGGTTCCTCACCATAAGAGGGACACCCTTTGAGAATGCTTGTACGGTTCCTAACTCTGTAGCACCGGTACACTGTGAATGAGCCACTAAAAATGAGCCAGGGAAATGGTTCAGTGGGTAGGAGCATTTGCTGTTCTTGTAGAGGACCCAGGTTTGGCTCCCTGTACCAACATGGTGGCTCACAGCCATCTGTAACCCCAGTTTTATGGGAAGGAAGGGATCAGACCACCTCTTTTTTTTTTTTTTTTTAATTTATTTTATTTATTATATGTAAGTACACTGTAGCTGTCTTCAGACACCCCAGAAGAGGGCACCAGATCTTGTTACGGATGGTTGTGAGCCACCATGTGGATGCTGGGATTTGAACTTATCACCTTCGGAAGAGCAGTCGGGTGCTCTTACCTGCTAAGCCATCTCACCAGCCCCTCAGACCACCTCTTGTGACCTCAATAGGCACCAGGCACATACAAGCATGTAGGTACAAACATTCATATACTTAAAATAAATAAATAAATCTAAAACATCAGTGTGACATCGAAGTGGAAAGGAGATTGCTGGGGATGCAAGGAGAGTGTCAACAATAACACCGTGTGCATGAGAATGCCACAATAAACCCATTCATTCTATACTAAACAAAGACCAAACCTGGGCTAGGGATGCAGGTCAGGCAGCAAGGGCTCGCCTAGCATGCAGAAGTCTTGGGTTTGATTCCCAGCACCACATAAATTGCAGACAGTGGTACAGGCCTAGAACCCCAGAACTTGGGAATTGATCAGAACTTCAAGCTTATTCTTGGCTACATGAGATCCTATCTCAAAACACAAAGTGGGCTGGAGCAAGCTGGGCCCAGTGCAGGGGGAGAGGGCTGGAGAGAGTGGGGCCGGAGCAAGAGGGAGAAAGGGAAGGGGGAGGAAAAACAAAACAAAACAAAACCATCGAAAAGTAAGGAGGGGAATCTTTGCGTTCTAAGCCAGCCTGATTTATATAGTGAGTTCCAGGCCAATCAGAGCTTCATAGTGATTAAAATCCTGTCAATAAATAAATAAATACCAAACAGAAAACCATAGCACCCCATTCCACATTTGGATAATAGTAATAGTAATAATAATAATAATAATAATAATAATAATAATAATAATAATAAATAATGACATTTCTCTATGTGTATTTATAAAAGGAGGAATACTGCCCGGCAAGCTGATGAAGGCCATGTAAACAAACTGTTTTCCCTCCCTGTAGTTGTTTTTCCTGATACATAGATTAGTTTTAAAATTAGAAAAATACAATTTTAAGCCGGGCGTGGTGGCGCACGCCTTTAATCCCAGCACTTGGGAGGCAGAGGCAGGCAGATTTCTGAGTTCGAGGTCAGCCTGGTCTACAGAGTGAGTTCCAGGACAGCCAGGGCTATACAGAGAAACCCTGTCTCGAAAAGCCAAAAAAAAAAAAAATTTTATCTTTTAATTTAAATTTAATTTTCCTCACAAATACATAAGCAAGGTGGGGTTTATGTGATGTGATGTGTGTGTGTGTGTGTGTGTGTGTGTGTGTTTGGTATGGTGTGTGTGTGTTTGGTATGGTATGGTGTGTGTGTGTGTGTGTGTGTGTGTGTGTGTGTGTGTGTGTTTGGTATGGTGTGTGTGTGTTTGGTATGGTATGGTGTGTGTGTGTGTGTTTGGTATAGTATGGTATGGTGTGGTGTGTGTGTGTGTGTGTGTGTGTGTGTGTGTGTGTGTGTTCTGAAGCTCACGAGATCTCTAGAGGGATTCATTCCTAAGACTTCCTGTGAGTTCTGATCAGTGCTTGCACGTGAGGAAACAGTAAGAGGTGGTGAAAGAATCGTTGCAAAAGAGGAAGAACCGCTACAGAGTTCACTAAGAACTGGGAGTAGTTCTGGTTTTGCCTTTGCCTGTGGAGAGGAACTGTGGGGCACCCAGTAGGGGCCTTAGAAAGGCATTGTGTCAGTGCTAGGCTGAGGTACTTCTGTATTAAGAGCTATTCTGAACCTCCTAACAACACTTAAGGGCCTGGTGCAGTGGCTCAGAGGTTAAAAGCAGTAGCCACTCTTCCAGAGTTCTGATTCCCAGCACTCGAGTGGCAGCTCACAGCAGTGTGTAACTCCAGTTCCTGGGGCTCCGCCACCCTATTTTTGACCTCTGCAGGCCCAAGCCATGCATGTGGTGCACAGACATACATGCAGGCAAACTAGCCCACCCATAAATTAAATTTTTAAAGAAAAATAAAGAGTTTAAAAAGAAGTCTTGAAGGATTCAGGCTACTTTTAGTAATTTAACTGCATCTTAAATACAAAGTATAAAAATAGCAAAAGGAACACTGAGCCCTAACACTCAATAATGGAATAGCTGCAATGGTTAGCCTCCAAACAAAAAGTATTACCAGGCAAAGAAACACATGTATGCTCACACAAGCAAATATGACCCATGTTGAAAAGAAAAATAAGTCAGTAGGATCAGATCCAGATTTGATACAGTAAATATATATACATAGTAAATATATTCCATGTGCTTGAAAACACAGAAAAGACTGAACTTGATAGATGAAGAACTTAAAGATATAAAAAAATGACCCAGAGTAAATGTTCAAATATAATAAGCACTGCATCTGATCCGAGAGATTATGTAGGTGGGGCTGGGGATATAGCTCAGAGAAAAGATTCTGGAGGGATAGCAACATTAATTAGAGGTCTCTATCCAGGAGGGCCAAGGACAAGCCAGTTGGTCAGGTAAGATGAGAAACACCAGGAAAACACCACTAGATCCCCCTGCTAAAGAAATTCATTAGGGATTACAGAGGAGCTGGCAGTGAGGTTTCTTTTAAGAGACTTCAACCAACAGAGAGATGAGAGGGGTGGTCATTTTATAAAGGTAGGGGCACCTGCTTAGGCCAATTGTCAGGTCAAGAGGGTCCTGTCTCGGGAGAAAGTAGGCTGAAAAAATAATGATAAAATGAGTCACTATTTCAAAAGGTTTATATGTTATTTTAATGTGTATGTATGCTTGTCTACTTGAGTTTATGGGTACCACCACATATATGCAGGAGTCTAAGAAAGCCAGTCCAGGATATCAGATCCAGTGGAACAGGAGTTACAGGTGATTGTCAGCAGCATGTGGGTGCTGGGAACTAAACCCAGGTCCTCGGTAGGAGCTGCTGACCAAGTAGGTGAAAGCCAGATATTGACTTAGTTGTTGGCTGTTTATAATTAGGGAACCGTGCCTATTAGAATGGAGACCTTTGCTGGGAGGGGCTGGAATGTCATGAGTGAGTAGAGTAGGCTGTGAAGTGTCTTGGGAGGAGGTCCCTTGCTGATTTATTGGTGAGGCTAAAAGGCGGGATTTAGGCCGGGCATAGTGGTGCACACCTTTAATCCCAGCACTCGGGAGGCAGAGGCAGGCAGTGAGTTTGAGGCCAGCCTGGTCTACGTAGTGAGTTCCAGGACAGCCAGGGCTATGTAGAGAGACTGTCTCAAAAACAACAAACAAATAAAAAACAAACACAAACAAACAAAAACACACAAACAAACAAGGGACTGGAGAGATGGCTCAGCGGTTAAGAGTACTTATTTTCCAGAGGTCCTGAGTTCAATTCCCAGCAACCATATGGTAGCTCACAAAAATCTATAATGGGATCCAACGCTTCAGCACCAAACAAACTTTCTCTCAAACCCCAAATCAAAAACAACAAATGAACAAAAAAGTGGGGCTTGAATCCTGGGAAGTGGGGTAATAATTCTGGGCAAGGGTGTCAGGATACAGAAGCGAGTGTTGTCAGGGGACACTGTTTTAAAAAAATAGAATTCATAAAGTCTGGTGAAACACCATTGTGTATTGGACTGAAATGAGTATTGTGGGGTCGGGGTGGGGATGAGGCCCGAAGAGAACTGTCACACTAGCGTACAGAAAGGGGTGAGGAATAGGTGTAAGCTGTCTGCTAGAAAATCAAGGAAAAGTCCTGATGGTGTAGAAAGAAAAAGGAAGCAAGCAACCAGGGAAGACAGAAGTCTCACACACAACTGACAGAAGAGAGAGGGAAGCAGGGAACTGTGTGACGCCGTCGTATAGTAGTAAGCAATACACTATATGATATATACAATGCATACTATACTATGACAGGGACTTACTGGATGGGCTTGCACAATTGGAGGCTGGGTAGTCCACGCTGGAGAAGCAGAGAACCCAGTAGCTGATCAGCACTAGAAGATGGAAGCCAGAGCTAGTGAGATGGCTGGGCGGTTAAGAACACATACTGTTCTTGGAGAGGACCCCAGTCTGCCTCTCACTCCCGTGTGAGCCGGCTCACATAACTGTAACTCTAGTTCCGGGGAATCTAATGCCTCTGGCCTCTGTGGGCTCCTGCACTCACATGAACACATCCTAACAAACACATGCGTGCATATACATACATGCACAACACACACAAATCAGTTTCTAAGGAAGCTAGAAGTCTAGCGGAGGGAGCTCCCAGCCTGTTGGATGCGGTTTCTCACATTCAGGACGGGTCTTTTCCCCCAAGTCACCGTCCCACACATTCCTCTTTGGAAACACTGTTATGCCCGCCACACCGAGAGGTATGTTACACCGAGAGGTATGCTATACTAATTTCCTAGGTAGTTCTTTTTGTTTGTATTTCTGCTTTTATTACTTCTTGTTTGTCCTTGCTTTGTTCTGAGACTGGCTTTCACACTAGAGTCCACAGCTGGAACTCACACGAAGCTTATGCTGGCCCTGAACTTAAAGCAAACCTCCCGCTTCAGTCTTCCAGTCTTCCAAATTCTGGGGTTACGGTTGTTTGCCACTCTCACGGGCTCTTAGGTGATTCAGTCCAGTCACCTGACTGTCCAGATTGCCTGTCACGATGGGGGCAAAGTGGAGATGCTAAGGTTGATGAGAGAACTTTGTTTTGTTTTTCTGTTTTGTTTTTTTTTTTTGAGACAGGGTTTCTCTGTATAGCCCTGACTGTCCTGGAACTCACTCTGTAGACCAGGCTGGCCTCGAACTCAGAAATCCACCTGCCTCTGCCTCCCAAGTGCTGGGATTAAAGGCATGTGCCACCACCGCCCTGCAGTGGGAAGACTTTGAGGGTCAGGGGAAACACCGTTTAGATGCTGGAGGATTTAGGCTTTTTTTTTTTTTTTTTTTTTTTTTTGATTATTGAGACAGGGTTTCTCTATGTAGTCCTAGCTGTCCTGGAACTCTGTAGACCAGGCTGGCCTCGAACTCAGAAATCCTCCATTTCAATAGCAGATAAACACAGAGACAGTGAGGGGTGCTATGACCATCAACCAAGTATTCTGAGAGCATGGATTTCTCTGCTGTCTGGGACTGCTGAGCCTGAGCGTGTTAGGCCCTCTCTCAGCAGTCAGGCGTCTCTGGGCAATACTGTGAGAACCATCCAGGCGATGCCTTCATCGTGGAAACTACAACACTGGAGAGCAGTGAGAGCCACAGACTTCCTCACAGGATGGCCAGGCTCAGGGCTAGCTTCTTCATAATCCTTGTTGCTTTTGTTTTCATTTTCCACAGGACAACCAAGAACGGAGCAATGATGTAAAGGAACCCCTGAGCAGCCTGTAGGAAGGGGAAAAAAAAAAAAAGAGCTACTGGGATCAGGAGGGAAATGGGTTTGAGCCAGAAACAGGAGGGCAGAGAGAAGAACAATCCAAGCAGAGGACTAGGCTGCTGCTGCTGCCTGGAACAGAAAGGAAGCAATCTGCAGGAGGAGGGGACCCAGGAGAGGAGAGTGAGGGGGTGTGGCCCCCATCTGTCCTGCGGGTTGCCTGGGCCTGTAGGAGCCTTTTCCATCCTTTGTCCGAGGCTATTGGGCCTGTCCCTAAGGACTGTTGATGGACTCCTAATCACTGCCGGTCAGACTTTTAGCTGTGCTTTGCTTGAATGAATGACATAGCCCATTCACCGTAGTCTGTTCAACACATGACAGTTGTTGTTTTCATGAAAGGGGACAATATCTGGCTCTGAGGTATCTGTGATACAAGAAAAACACACGTTTGGGACTGGAAGAAAAAAAAAAAAGCTCATTGCAAAATTTTCCTTGGGACATGGGATCTAAACTTTTGTCCCTGAAGAGACTTTGTTTCTTGTTTTTCATAATGACTCAAGTGTTTGCTTCAGACAATGACAGAGTGTATCTTGCTTGAATCATTGGATTTCTGTTACTTTTTACAGGACGTGGGTGGGCAATATGACTCAGTATTTTTCCAAAAGATGCAAAAATTACATTGCCTATTTTGGATCATTTCATGTTGAGATCTGGAGGGTTTTTTTGTTTGTTTGTTTTTTGTTTTTTGTTTTTTTCAATTCTTGGATCTTAGGGAAATCTTGTTTTTGTTTTGTCTTCCAATCATGTCAGATCTTTTCCAGATAAAAAATTTAAAGGAAAAATGCTTCACACTAGGTTATGGATTGGACCTTGAATGGCAATTCATTCCTACACTGTTTAAGCAAAAGATTCGCTGGATCTATTGAGACTATAGTGTTAGACACTGTTGCTCTATTAAAAAAGAAAAACGTATCTGGTAAGATGGATCTGCAGCAAGCTGTCTCCCTGGGCAAGTCACTTGCTACCAGGCCTCATGATCTAATTTTAGTCTATGGAATCTAACGGTGGAAAGAGAGATCAACTCCCCCCACCCCCCCTGAGAACTCACTTTGTAGACCAGGCTGGCCTTGAACTCATCAGAAATCCTCCTGCCTCTGCCTCCCAAGTGCTGGGATTAAAGGCAAGTGCCACCATACCCGGCCCTGAGAGATCAACTTTTGCAAGTTGTCTCCATACCTCTGCGTGAGCAACCATGTTACACATGCATATTCACATATAGATATAGTCATACACACATATATCATATACATACACAAATATACTTTTTAAACAAACCTTTTCAGAGGACTGGGAAGATGGCTCAGCCAGCAAAGCTCCTGCAGGGCAAGCATGAGGACACAAGTTCAGATCCCAATACCTCTGTAAAAGCCGGACGATGGCATGCATCTGTAAGCCCAGCATGAGGGTATGTGTCTATGTGTGTGTATTGTTCGACAACCAGCCTAGCTGAATGATTGGACTCCAGGTTTAGTGAGAGAACCTGTCTCAAAAAATAAGAATCAAGGAAGATACTATATCTTTGACCTCCATATGCACATGCAAACACAAGCACCTTATGCATACACATACATACACACATACACAGACATATACACACACATGTGGATGCACACAAAGATAGCTTACTCAGCGTGAACGTATCTGGAGAGTAATCGTCCAGCTTCTCTCGGATGTGAGCCTCAGGCCACTGAGTTTCTTCTGAAGGCGCTGGGTTTTGGAGGCTCTTCCATGAGGAGATAATGCCACTCTAGATAGTAATGTCACTTTGACCTGAAATTAGCCTCTTTGCAGAGTCCAAATGTGGGTGCTGACCCTGAGAGTTATTCTAGGTGAATTTCCATATCATACTTTGTTTGAAGAATGATAGCTTTTTAAAAAAATGATAGCTTTTGAAATGCTGTCATATTTGCCTTTTTAGTAAACCAGGAAGGTTCTTTTCTAGTATTAATGTTAAGACAAGAGACTGAGGTATCTTCTCTGAGAAGGATAAGAGCCTCTGAGGATAAGAAAGAGAAGCTATAGGGGCAGTTCCTTTCATATAGGAACACAAGGAAGAATGGAGGGGGAAAGGCAAAGTCTCCCGGTGTATGTACACTGAGAACCCACCACCCATGTGAACACACAGAAAGAAGCATGTCGAGCACAAACTCTCTCCCACCCCATTTTGCTTCCACTCCTACAGGATCCACTGAGAGGTCAGTAGGAGCTCATGAGGTTCCAGAACTGGGAGCTGTGTACCATACAGTAAATGAAACCTAGTTATCAGACTCTAGACATGCAGAGGCATCTCCCTGTGCCCTAGGTGGGGCCTAGCAATGTGTTTACATCATGCCACTTAAAATTGTTTCTGGGCAGGGCTGGAGAGATGGCTCATCAGTTAAGAGCATTGGCTGTTCTTCCAGAGGACCTGGCTTGAATTCCCAGCACCCACATGGCAGCTTACAATTGTCTATAATCCAGCTCTAAGTAATTTAACACCCTCATACAGACATACATGCTGGCAAAACACCATATAAAATAAAATAAAAATTAAAAAATTGTTTCTGGGCTGGAGATCACATCAGCAGTTAAAAGTGCCTGCCTCCAACCAAGCCTGAGGACCTGAAATCCCTGAGACCCACGTGGTAGGAGGAGAGAAGAGATCCCCACAGCTTGCCCCCTGACCTCCACCCACCAAACCATTATGTGTGTGGGCATGCATGCCTAGATACTCTATAAATAAAATGCAAAAAAGAAATTGTTTCAAAGCATATTTGAATGGGCATTGTGTAAAACTGTAGGAAAACACACTGTTGACCTCTACCTAAGGACATCTGGATCAACTGTTATTTGGTTTGGGTTTTGTGTGACGTGTTTTTATAGTTTGCAGGCAGATCTGTGTATAGTTATGCTATTCTTAGCTGTCCTAGGGCAGTAATGGCTACCAGGTGGTGGTTTACAAATGTGCTGGTTAGTTGTCAACTTGACACAAGCCCAAGTCTTCCAGGAAGAAGGAACCCCAATTGAGAGGAGGCCTCCAACAGATTGGCTTGTGGGCAAGTCTGTGGGGCATTTTCTTAATTAATGATGGATGTGGGAGAGCCCAGCCTGCTGTGGGTGTGGCTGTGGGTGGGGCCACCCCTGGACATTTGATTGTGGATGCCATAAAAGACCAAGCTGAAGAAGCAATAGGGAATAAGTCAGTAAATAGTATTCCTCCATGGCCTCTGCCTCCTGCTTTGGCTTCCCTTCATGATGGATTGTACCCTATAAGATTAAACAAGTGTTTTCCTCCCTAAATTGCTTTTGGTCAGTGTTTCATCACAGCAACAGAAAATACATTGAGACATCCAGTAAATATTTAACATGAGGGTTGTCAATATTTGCCAGTTCCCATGGTGTAAATAGTTCTATCATGGACTATTCCAGATTATCACTGCGATATCACTAATGGGGGTTAAGAAGGGCAGCACACGGTTATAGTAAAATATAGTGACATAATTAGGAACTGATAAATTTGGGATACTTATCTTTAAAAATGTATCTTTTGTTTTCTATCATTTAATTATGTTAATATAACTTATATAATATTATAATATGAATAAATGTAATTTAAAAAATTTCAAATGGTAGTGTTTAATAACTGCCTCCTCAAACTTTTCACATTAAACATTTGGGTGGTATATTAGTTATTTATTGCTACATTATAAATTACTCCATCATTTAGTGGAGTTGGGTACCAGTTGGGCTTTTCTGAAGTTGGCTTGATACAGTGAGGGGCAAGTTCTTCCCCAAACTCACACAAGTGCTTCTTGGTAGGATCCTGTTCCTCAGGGGTCAATGACCCGAGGACCTCAGTTCCTCACTGGCTACTAGCTGGAAGTCAGGTGGGCTCTTTCATGGCGCCACTCGTGACATAGCAGTTGGTTTCTGTCAGTGAAGAAATGAAAGAGGAAGGAGGGGAAGCAAGATGGGGGCTACAGTCTTCCTGTGCCCCAGTGTGAGAAGTGGCATTCCATCATTCCTGCTGATTCCTTTTAGTTTAGAGTCACTTAGAATTCATGGGCGCAGGGTGGGGTGGGGTGGGGTGGGGTGGGGTGGAGGAGGTGGGGGAGGTGGGGGTGGGGATGGGGATGGGGCTGGCCCATAAGAGGAAGGGATTATAGAAGGGTGTAAACACAAGAGGGATGATGTCATTGGAAGCCATTGTAGGGGCAGCCAGCTACTGAGGGGAATGGCTATTTTAATAAAGCTTAAATATGCTCTTTTTAAGGGGTGTGGAGACAGCATTTCATACAGTCCAGGAGGTCCTTGAATTGGCCATGTAGCTGGGGGATGACTTTGAATTCCTTCCTGATCCTCCTGTGTCCATCTACTGAGTGATAAGAGTGTAGACATGTGCAAGCATGCCTAGTTTCTGTGGTGCTAGAAATCAAATCCCGATCTTGTAGATGCTAAGCAAATACTGCCAGATGACCGACATCCCTAGGCCTTGAATATATGACTTTGGCTGCAATTTAGAAAATGTTTTGAGCATCTCAGTATAAACAGGCAAGGCACATGAAAACTGCTTTCATCAACATTGAATGTATTTAAGTGAAGCATGGTGGCACATTCCTGCAGACCCAGCACTTGGAGGCTGAAGCAGGAGAATATCAAGTTCATGGCCAGCTTGGATGACATACTGAAACCCTATCCTATATATATATCTCATATATATATATGAGAGCAGGAGAGGGAGAGGGAGAGGGACAGGGAGAGGGAGAGGGACAGGGAGAGGGACAGGGAGAGGGAAGCTGACAGCTGATTGGGTAAAGGCACTTGCTGCCAAGCCTGATGGCCTAAATTCAATTTCCAGGATGTACAAGGTGGGCTAGGAGAAAAACCAAAAACAAATAAACAAACCCAAAAACAATGCCCACAAGTTGTCCTTTGATATCACACACACACACACACACACACACACACACACACACTAAAAAATAAAAGAGAGTCACACTCTGAAGGAAATAAGGAATAGGTTTAAACTTGTAAAACTTGTGAGACCTCAGTCAGAGAAGTACGAGTCACATAAACATATGAGAGAAACAGTTTAAAGACCGCAGCAGTAAAGACCGCAGCAGCAACATTGTGGAGCTGGTCGTATTATGTCTGCAGATCAGAGCAATTACAATTAGCTCCCACAGAAGAAAATTGGAATTGCCTTGGAATCTTAAGGCTCAGATATAAAAAGATGCTAAGTGAAGCCATTCCCAGAATTTAACAATAATTATAAATATTTACATAATATTACTACTAATGGTTTGTGCAATGGAAGCTTTCTTAAGTTATAAAGATCTAACTATCTATCTATCTATCTATCTATCTATCTATCTATCTACCTACCTATCTACCTATCTATTTATCTATGTTTTTCAAAATAGGGTTTCTCTTTGTAGCCCTGGCTGTCCCAGAACTCTCTGTAGATCAAGCTGGTAGACCAGCCTGGCCTTGAACTCAGAAACTCGCTTGCCTTAAAGACTGAATTACCTTGCTGCTCCCTATTCTTAAGAATGGTATTTCCGCCTGGCGGTGGTGGCGCATGCCTTTAATCCCAGCACTGGGGAGGCAGAGGCAGGCATATTTCTGAGTTCCAGGCCAGCCTGGTCTACAAACTGAGTTCCAAGACAGCCAAGGCTATACAGAGAAACCCTGTCTTGAAAAAAGAAGAAAAACAAAAAAACAAAAAAGAATGGTATTTCAGTATTTCCCCCATCTACTTGGGAGGCTGAGCTAGGAAACGGGTGAGTTAGATATCAGGGTGAGCACCACAGCAAACCTCCTGGCCCAACAAAAGGTATGCAAAGCCGTCTTATGAAAATGTGATTTTTTTGCTTGTTTGTTTTGTTTGTTTTTTTGTTTTGTTTTTCGAGACAGGGTTTCTCTTTATAGCCCTGGCTGTCCTGGAGCTCACTTTGTAGACCAGGCTGGCCTCGAACTCAGAAATCCACCTGTCTCTGCCTCCCAAGTGCTGGGATTAAAGGCGTGTGCCACCACCGCCCGGTTTGAAAATGAGATTTTAAAAAAGTTTGTTACCAACAAAATTTGACTTAAAAAAAAACCAATTTGTATATGTGTGTGTGAGCATGTGTTATGGTCAGAGGGCGATTTATAGAGCTGGTTTTCTCCTGCCATGTGGACTCTGAGGCAAGTTTGGGTTTGGCAGGTTTGATGGAAGGCAAGAGCCTTTACCTACAGAGTCATCCTGCTGGTCCCCAAACTATACATTTTCATTCTAAGCTGATACATATTTCCTTCCCTCCCTCCCTCCCTCCCTCCCTCCCTCCCTCCCTCCCTCGATCTATCTATCTTTCTTTCTTTCTTTCTTAAGATTTATTTATTTATTATATGTGAGTACACTGTAGCTTTCAGACACTCCGAAAGAGGGTGTCAGATCTTGTTACAGATGGTTGTGAGCCACCATGTGGTTGCTGGGATTTGAACTCAGGACCTTTGGAAGAGCAGTCAGTGCTCTTAACCACTGAGCCATCTCTCCAGCCCCGGTACATATTTTCATTATTTAATTTGATACTTCTTTTCCTTTTCTCCCTTCTCCTTTCCTTTCCTTTCCTTTCCTTTCCTTTCCTTTCCTTTCCTTTCCTTTCCTTTCCTTTCCTTTCCTCCACTCCTCTCCCCTTCCTTCTCCTTCCCTCTTCAGAGCTGCCAAAGTTAAATACATAAACAAATCATCTAGAACTCCCAGTACTTAAATTATGATCTACTTAAGCATTCAAGAGAGATTTATTTACTTTGAGACATGGTCTCAGGGTGAGCTCAGGGAATGTTTAGCAACCTGGGCCTCAGCTTGGAATTGGGTAATCATCCCCACTCTTCCAATGATGCACTGGGCAGCCCAGCGCCATTAGCTGTGCACACACCCCTGTTTCTGCATAAGGAACTCCTCACCACATCAGCCTATCACCACACCCTCTCTGAACAATGGCATAAGTTTCTACTCGCCTAACAAATTTGATAGTTTCTATTTAAATATATTCTCAATGTTTCTCAGTACAAACAATGGAAAGGCTAATGCAGCTTGAACTGGTTTTGGGTGCAAAGAATGGAAAGGCTAATGCGGCTTGAACTGGTTTGGGGTGCACGCACAGTACTGCAAAAATGGATCCTCAAGTGAACTTTTAGGGGAGAATGCCATATTTACCATTTTATACCTGTGCATAATTGGGTTTGCATATGATTAAAATCAGATTCATTATGGGAAAAATGCACAGTAGAAAAATGATTATATGCCTTAATATAGCAATCAAAACAGAGAAACACCCTCACAGGCATGCTACCAAGCCACTTCCCCAGCTCAAGTAGATACTTTAAAAATTGTTTTGTATATGACAAAATCATTTTCAATAATATTCACAAAATGAAACTAAGCAGAAAAAAAAAAAAAAAGACCCAAAACAGACCAGGACTGTTCAAGCCAGTATAAAAATATAAGTTGGTCTGGTGAGATGGCTCAGTGGGTAAAGGCTCTGGATGACAAGCCTGAGGTCCTGGGTATGATCCTCAAGACCCAGGTGGAAGGCAGGAAATGACCCGCCAAGTTGTCCCTTGGTTTCCACTTGTATGCTTTGGTACCTGCACACACACACACACACACACACACACACACACACACGGGGGCGGGGGTGGTAACTTTAAAATATATCCTTAACAAATTTTAAAAAAAACCAAAAAATAAAAAACAGACCAACCCTCCCTACTACACTCCCTTCTGCAGCACTGACACCATGTTGGATTCATGCTATGTGGTCATATCCCTCACGTTTGGATTATTTAATACAAGGATATACCCACACAGAGCTCCAATTCTCTTTTACCTGTTAAAGTTAACATCTGCATCTCTAGCTCCTAGAAAAGAGTCCGAGGACCCGAGCATGGTAGAGATAATCCCGCCCCCAACCTCCCCTCCTCCAGGCTGGCCTCAAACCTGAGATGCTTCTGCCTCAGTCTCCACACAGCTCTCACCCAGGCGCCACACACAAGTTCCCTGTTTTCTTTATGTAGCCAACGATGCCGATGTCTGGCAATACATTAGCTCCCAGGTTCTGAGATTCCAGGGGTGCACTGTTGCAGCTGGTTCTGTACCATGTCCTGGAAATGCCACGGAGTCCTTATGCGTTTCTGAAGATTATTTTTCTTTCTTTTTTTAATGTTTATTATTTTATGATTCTGAATGAGGACCTGCATGTATGTGTGTGTGTATCACATGCTGGAGGTCAGAAGAGATCAGACAACTCTGTTTGGCAGGACTGTTAGCAAGCATCTGTATCTGCCAAGTCATCTCACTGACTCTACAGGTTTTGTCACTATAGTTTTGAGGGTTTTTGTTGTTGTTGTTGTTTTTCTAGCTGTGGTGTCAGTACACTGCTCTCATTAGACAGTAGACCTATTCATGTTAAAGGTACTCTTTTCGTGCTTAAGCTTAGGGACTTTCTATTTTATGTGTTTATGTATATAGGTGTGTGCATGTGGAATTCAGAGGTCTACTTGCCTTTATTACTTTTCTTCTTACATTTTGACACAGGCCTCTTGGTGACCGGGGCTCAATGATTTGCTTAAGCAGGATGGCCAATGAGAAAATGCTAACACACTCTTTTTAATTTGGGTGCTGGGGATCCAAATTCAGGTCCCCATGCTTGTACAAGAGGCACTTTATCCTCTGAGCCATCCACTTGGTCCATTTTCCAGTGTTACTTTGATCTATACCCCATTCCTGTCCCTATTTCCTTCCCTTTTAGAATCTCCATCATGGATGCTGGCCTTTGCGGTGTGCCTCCCTCAACCAGCAAGAAAGACACGCCACCACCGGGATCTTCTCAGTCAGCTTTATTCTGGAGCACCTTGATAGTAGATTCCCAGGACCCAGGACAGCAGCAGAGCTGTTACTTTTATACTCTCCCAGGGAAGGGGGGGTGTCGTAGTGGATGCGGATTGGTGCACCAAGCCACACCCATTAGCATATTGCCCATTCATTGGTGTCACAAGCCACGCCTCATTAGCATATTGCCCGTTAGGGAGGGGCTATTGCTTGAGGAGGGCCTGAAGAGGGAGCCGGGGTTTTCTGAGCAACTGCCATTCCTGAGCAACTGCCATTCCTGAGCAACTGCCATTTGGGAGCAACTGCCGTTCTGGAGCAACTGCCGCTCCCTACAGGCCTTTCTTCATCTTCTGTCTCAACTTAAAATAAATATATATGTGTATGTGCCTGCATGTGTGTCTGTGCACCGTGTGACTGTGTATGTACCTGCTGCCTGTGGAAGCCAGAAGAGGGCACTGGATTCCTTCAAACTGGAGCCACAAATGGTTGTGAGCCGCCATGTGTGTGCTGAGAATGGAATCCAGATCTTCTGGAAGAACAACCAGTGCTCCTAACTACTGAGCCATCATCTCTTCAGCCCTACCACATCATAGCTTGTATTTTCCTGTTTCCTTCTACTTTTGCACTATGTTTTGGGAAACACTTTAATTGTCTCTCCTCCAAATCAGCCTTTCACTTGTTTGTTTTGAGATGAGGTTCTCACTTGGTCCAGTCTGTACAACCATGTTGACCTTGAGCTTCTGGCCCTCCACCTTTCACCTCCATAGAGCTGTAACCGCAGACTTGCATCTTGCCCCCTGGTGTATGCAGCTGGGGATTGAACCTGGGTCTTTGCACATGCTAGGCAAGCACTGAGCCTATTGAGCCAATTCTCCGGCCCTCCAAACCAACAGTTTGGTCATTGCTTTTGTTCATTCTTCAGTGAACTCATTCACTGTTTTATCAACAGAGCACTTGGCCATCATACTTTTTAGGCTCCCCAGTGTCTATGAAAACCTATGAGGGAGCAGAGGAGGACCTGTTCCGTAGCACCTTGCTCCTGTTGCTTGAAATTTGTTCTCAAGTTTTTCTGAGACTATTTATTAGAATTAAGGAAAGATACTTCTAGGTTCTTCAATGTGTTTTTGTTGTTGACTTCAGACAGGGTCTCTTGCTACCCAGCCTTGGCTGGCTTTGAACTCAGAGCAGTCAGCCTATCTCTGTTTCTCTAGTGCTGGGAGTAAGGCCTGAGCCACCACACCCAGCCTGAATCAAGATTTGTCCAGGATGAGTGGTTCTTTTTTTTTTTTGTATTGGTTTTTAGTTCTTTTATACAGTGTGGGTTTTCTTCCCATGCCCTTCTTGTGTCTCCACAGAAGTTTCTATGTATGAATATATGCTGTTTTTTTTTTCCTGCAGTCTATCTGGTTCTCTAAACTGATCCCCAACTGTGGATGTTTAAGTAAGCAAGCAAGGGGGGATATTTACAGACATCTTCCTGTCTGATTCAGTGTGCAGCAGGAGGCCAGCCAGCTGGAGCAACTCAATTCCTGAGTGAGGGCATTATTATGGAAGACTGGAACATTAGAGTGTTGTCTTCTGTTTTCCCTTCCCCTGGTTGTCTGCTGTGGAGGCTTGAGTTATCCCAAGTTCAGTTGAGATAGCCCCAACTTCCCCCAGGACCCTTATTCCTGGCACCTTTTAAGCAAATGGGTGGATTTCTTTAGAGAGCAACCTTACCTTTAACCAAGGCCTCACTGCTCATTGTAGTTGCTAACCAGTATCTGCATGACTGGTAACTGGGCCGTGTCAGTTCTCTGCCTCATGCAGAGACCCAAGGAAACGGAACATAGAGCCCAGCAGTCTGGGTTCTTACAAGGCCAAGGGACTTCCACTTGGGAAGAGTGGCTGACAGCTCCTCTCCCGTGGGTTCTGTGGCAGTTAGCGAGGGCTGGGAACTCTCGTGGCTCACATGTTGACTGGTGCTCCTGGTCCCTTTGAGGCCTTCTTAGGAAGAGTCACCATGATTTTGACGAGAGTTCTTGTTTTCTTTATTAAACTATCAAGTCCTAATTTTTTAATGGCATTTTTATCATGAGATCACAAGAACATGATTCCGTTTGCTGTAATGGTTATTCTTGATGTGAGCAATTCCTGCTAAAAAAGCTACTTAAGGGAGGAAGACTTACTTCAATTCACTGTTTGAGCCCATGACTTTGAGAAAAGGCACAGTGCTGGATGTGGCTCTCAGCTGGGGACAGCTCAGGACAGAGAAAAGGGGGTGCAAGGGTTTGGCTTTTTTCCTCCTCTACTTTTATTCAGTTTGGGGCCCTGGAACATGGGCCATTGGGGCCATTGGGGCCATCTTCCCCTCTCAGTTAAGTGATTCTGGAGACCCTATTACATATATACCCAAAGCAAGGTAGGTTTTGGTAATTCCCTAGAAGCCTAGGGTTTTTTTGTTTATTTGTTTGTTTTCAATCTTATTTATGTATCTGTAGGTGTGTGAAGGTTAGAGCTGTGTGCTGTGAAGGTTAGAGCTGTGTGCTACCTTGGCCAGTTTTACTTGAGTTCCTGCAATCTGAACCCAGGTTCAAATGCTGGAGTAGCAAGCCTGTAATCTACCGATCCATCTGCTAGACCTGGCTTATGATGTATTTCTTAATCTGATCAAGTTGGCAGTTAAAATTAGTCATCAAGTAGTATGAAATGGTTCCTAGTGACAAAGGCCAGCTGTCAGTAACACTAGGCTGTAACTAGCCCTCCCTGCATGCTATCCAGAGCCATTCACCACTGGCAGCTATTTTGACCTTGTTTAGCCATTTTTTTCTGCTGACTCCACATTTCTAAATAAATATAGCGCTTTCTTCACATTTGGACATTAGCTGTTGATTTTTTTGCTATTGAAGATTTAACTCTTTTATCTCCTCCTTGTTCTCTTTCCATCTTTAAAAAATTTAAAAAATGTTTTATTAAGAGAGGAGAAGAGAGGAGAGGGGAGGGGTGGGGCAGGGCAGGGTTGGTGGGGAAGAGAGAGTGTGCACACTGTCCTGTCATAGTGGCTCTGTGGAGGTCAGAGGACTTGTAAGAGTCAGTTCTTTCCTTCCACTGTGTGGGTCTCTGGAATCAAACTTGGAATGTTAAGCTTCTGAGATGAGCATCTTTCTGTCTTATTTTTGTTTTTGCTTTTTTGAGACAGGGTTTCTCTGTGTAGACCTGACTGTCCCAGAACTCCCTCTGTAGACCAGACTAGCCTTGAACTCAGAGGCTGTGTCTACCTAATGAATTCTGGGATTAAAATGAGGTGTTGTCATCTCCCAAACCATCTTTTAAGAATAGCTACATCCTTTCATTTTTATCTAAATAATAGCCAGAGTTTAAGTGAGATGCACATGAAGCCTACAGGGTGCTGTGATTGCTTCCTTCCTCTTACAGCTTGAATTGTTCTGAAGTTAAAGCAGACCTATTTTCTCACTTGCACAGTTTTCTAAGTGTTTATTTATGAACACTCCCCACCCTGATGCTCTAATATACCCAGCTGATTCTTATCATTTTTTTTTAATGTTAAAAATGTATTTCCAGGGGCTAGAGAGATGGCTCAACAGTTAGGAGCACAGTCTGCTCTTCTAAAGCTCAGGGGTTCAATTCCCAGCAACCACATGGCAGCTCACACCTGCCTGTGATTCCAGTTCTAGGGCTTCTGACAACCTCAAATGTGCAGTCATAACATTAATGAACATAAAATAAATTACATATATTTTGAAATGAGAGCATTTCCAGTTGTCTTCCAATCCAATTGGGTTTTGGTTTGTTTTCAGAAACCTTCATCTTCCATGCAGCCCTGCCTTCCTGTCAGATCTGACAGGTTCTTCTCTGTGCCTGGTGTTCAGATCTAGTCCTGGGGTTTGTTTTTTCTATTCTCCTATGTTTATGAATCTTAGCAATAAGTACGTAAGAAACACAGCATAAATCGTCCTTCCTTGAATTGTACTTCCGATTCCTGTCCTTGGGTCCCAGTTCCTATCAATAGATCATTATTCTGACATATTCAAGATAATTTAGGTACAGTCCATAATGTTTTTGTTGTTGTTGTTGTTTTCTTCATGCATGTCGGGTAAGCACTTCACCACACTGAGCTATGTCACCAGCCCCTGTCTAGTCGTACCCTTAATTTTGAAACAAGACCTTAACTGTTCAGGTTGGCCTTCAACTCTGCAAGTTTGGCTTTGAGTTTGTTATCCATTTGCCTTACTAGTTTGAGTAGATAGTGTTACAAGCCTCTGCCACTAGGGCCAACTGCTTTGTTTATTTTATTTTTTTGTTTTTGTATTTTCAAGATAAGTTCCCACTATGTAGCCTTGGTTGATTTGGAGCTTGATATATAGACCAGGTGGGCTTCATGATCTGCCTAGCTCTGCCTCCTGAATGCTGAGATTAATGGCATGTACCACCATGCCTGGCTCTAGATTATCGTATATAATCATATCATATGTTGTAGTCAGTGTCGTCATCATCATTGGTTTTTCAAGACAGGGATTCTCTGTGTGTAGCTCTGGCTGTCCTGGAACTCTCTCTGTAGAGCAGGCTGGCTGTGAACTCAGAGATCTGCCTGTCTCTTTTTCTCTGGTTCTGAGATTAAAGGGATACTCCTGCCTATATGTCAGACCTTCTACTTTGTTTTTTAAAATAGTTTCCTTGGACAGCTGTGGGGGCACATACATTACAAGACACTGTTTCAAAAACAAACAAACAAATACAAAATCAAAAGGACTTGGACTGGTAGCACATTCCTATCTTGAGAGATGGAGACTGGAAGACTGTCTAGGCTATCCTTGGTAACATAGCAACTTTGAGGGTAGCCTGCATTAGCTACAAACTAATTCTGCCTCAACAACAACAAAACTTTATCAAGAAGCTGAGTCAGGATGATGGAAAGTTCAGGGCCATCATATTTTGTTTTGAGTTTATATTTTTATCACTTGTGTGTGTGTGTGTGTGTGTGTGTGGTTGCACAAATACTACAGTGCACATGTGGAGGTCAGAGGACAACACTGTGGAATTGATTCTCTCCTTCCTCTTTTTTTTTTTTTTTTTTTTTTTTTTTTGAGACAGGGTTTCTCTGTGTAGCCCTGGCTGTCCTGGAACTCACTTTGTAGACCAGGTTGGCCTCGAACTTAGAAATCCACCTGCCTCTGCCTCCCGAGTGCTGGGATTAAAGGCATGCGCCACCATGCCCGGCCTCTCCTTCCTCTTTTACTTGAATTCCAGAGGTTGGACTGAGGTCATCAGGCTTGTACAGTAAGCACCTTTACCCATCATGCCATCTTGCCCACACCAGCCTGGGTTTCTTGAAGTGTAACTGAGATTAATATACATGTTAGATTTAGGCATGAGCCTATGAAACTATCCACAGTTGGAGCACTAGGCTTATCTGTTTCCTTTGTGCTTCTGTCTTCTTACCCAGGGAGGATCCTCCTATCCATCATGGAGGTCTTCACATCTGCTCACAGGTCACCTTGATGCCAGTGAGCACATCGGCCTCTTGAGTTTATTATTACCTCCTGGGTTCCACATGACTGCCCTCTTCAGCATATGGATGAGATGGAGTGACATCATGCAGACCTGTGGCCAAATCTCAGCTGTTTTTGTCAGAGTCAGAGGACCACAGTACTACTCACATGATGGCTGCAGTGATCAGAGGAGAGAACATGTACTATACCACTGGGATAGCTCCTGGCAATCAATACCTGCTCTATCCTCCAGCCTCTGCTCACTTTCCACAGCCAATAGTTTTCTCTGTGTTGCTATCAGTTTTTCTATTTCTCTTGAACAATGGCATTTCTACTCCCCCTGTGTGATGCCTTCTTCCTCCTGTATCAGACTTTCTCTAGCCTCACCTCTCTTTACCTTTGAATGTTTCCCTTTGAAGCATCACTCAAGAAATATAAGTCTAGGGTAGGCTATGCTGGCACACGCCTTTAATTCGAGCATTCAGGAGGCAGAAGCAGGCAGATCTCTGAGTTCAAGGCTAGCCTGATCTACAGCGTGAGCTCCAGGACAGTCAAGCTTACACAGAGAAACCCTGCCTCAAAAAACTAAAGCTAAACAACAAAAAGGAAGCAGAGTCTAGGGCTGGAGAGACGGCTCCGCAGTTAGGGACACTGGCTGCTCTTGTGGAGGACCCGGGTTCAACTCCTAGTACCCACATGGTGACTCTCAACCACCTGCAATTCCAGTTCTAGGAGATCTGGTGCCCTTGTCTAGCCTCCATGGGCTGCTGTGCTCCTGTGATGTGCAAACACATACATAGGAAAATAAATACTTGCATAAAAGTCTAGGTTCAAGTAGAGAACCCAAGTCACTTGATCCTGTTACAAATAGGTCAAATGGATTTAGTTTCTTGTCTTTTTGTTTGTTTGTTTGTTTGTTTTAGACAATATTTCCTGGCTTAAAGATACCCTGGATAAGGGTGACAAAGCCAAAACAGAGGTTGAATACTTTTGCTTTATCATGCATCCACATTACCTCATCTGCCTCACACATTATGACTATACTTTCCTTTTTGACTCTAAATACAAAGAGTCCTTTCAGTTGTCCTTCAGGGTCCTTATTTTTGGCAAGGCCCAGCTCATCCTAAGCTTTGATCTTCCTGACACCTCTCATACAAATCTGTGTCATAATTTTATATCTGTTTTTCAGTGAGTGTCCCTTTCTCTAAGTGAAAAATCTTGGGTTTGGAGGACCTCATTATTAACTCCTTTCTCATGGCTTCTTCACTTTTGTGATTTATCATTTTCTTAAGAGCAAGAACTATTTTTATATTCCTTTTTTTTCCTTCATGACATCTACACTGAAAAATCTTATTTTATTTCCATGGGAGTGAGTGTGCTAAGGACTGAATCTAGAGTCTCATTCATGCCAAACAGGTTGTTCTATCACTGAGCTATAACTCCAGTCTCCATGTATAGAAAACTCTTTAGTAATTAAACTTATTTTTATCACTATGAGCTAAAGCTACTTTTTAGTGTATTTGTTTAAAAGTATTTTTTAGGTGTGGTAGTGCATGCTTTTAATCTCAGCACTTGGGAGTCAGAGGCAGACAGATCTCTGTATGAGGCTAACCTGGTCTACATACCAAGTTCCATACCAGCCAGGGCTACATAGTGAGACCCTATCTCCAATAATCAGTTAGCTATCAAGCATGTGGAGATACACTTTTTTGTTTGTTTGTTTTTGTTTTTACCTTAACAAGTCCTGGTTGATTATACATTTATCACTGTTTTTGAAGTACTTTATTAAAAAGATAGCTGGACATTCTGCTTTCTTTCTCTTGTCCTGTGAAGCAATGTGCTGAGTGGTAGTTAACAGATTCTGCCATGTGTGCTGGCACCCGTCTTTAATCTCAGCACTCAGAGGGGCAGAGGCAGATGCATCTTTGTGAGTCTGAGGCAAGATAGAGCTACATACCATGCTTCAAATTTCTTTTTTTTTTTTCCTCTCAGTGAGCACGTATGTGTTCCTGTGTGTGAGGAGGCCAGAGATAGACACTGGGTGCCTTCCTCAGGGGAGAGCCTTTCACTGATCCTGGAGCTGATTTGGCTAGCCTGGCTGGCCAGCACCTTCATCTCCACAGTGTTGAGCTTCCTCCCTGGCTGTTTCACTCAGGTGCCAGAGATTGAATTCAGGTTCCCAAGCTTGCACGATAAGCGTACCAGCGGAGCCATCAACCCAGCTCCATATCTTACAACTTCTATGTAATAGAAAACAAAATGCAAGTTCCAAACCTCCTTTGCATTTAAAGTTAATGTCTTAATTCATACCTATAAAGAAATGAATCTGGGTTGGCTGAAGTGAATTAGAGCACTGACTTCTGTTCCAGAGGTCCTGAGTTCAATTCCCAGCAACCACTTGGTGGCTCACAACCATCTATAATGGCATCTGATGCACTCTTAAGGTGTGTGTCTGAAGACAGCTACAGTGTACTTATATAAGTAAAAAAAAAATAAATAAAATAAAAGAATGAGGTAATAAAATTTAGGCAAGACTCACAATTTAATCTACAGACTTATTAGAACATAAATGAGCTATCTATGGGCAAAAAGGTTGATAAGACATGTTTTTATGTTTATTTATATAGTATGTGAAATATGTGTGTGTGTGGGGGGGTGAGGCACATGCATGCCATACTATACATGTGGCGGTCAGAGGTCAACTTTCATGAGTTGATTCTCTCCTTCCTCGACTTGGGGATAAAATTCAGGTTTTCAGGCTTGGTGGCAAGCACCTTTACCCACTGAACCATCTTGCAAGTCCATATTTTTTTTTTTAAAAATTCAAACCCTAATTTGGGATAATTTTCTAGCTGCTCCTTAGTCCTCTCTAATACTATTAATAACCAAACAATTATGGTTAATTACAGTTAACAGCTATAAGGCTTATTATGTACTAAGAACTGTCCTCAGCAGTTGGTTATCTCATTTAATGAACCCTAAGCTGAGGCAGATATTCTTATCATTCTCATTAAAATGAAAACACTAAAACTTGAGCAGTTGTCATAGAGACAGGAGGGTGCAGAATCCAAACCCATGTACGTAATTGCTATGCCTGGAAGCTGCCACGAAAATGTTGGCATTACCCAGTGTTCTCCCGTGCATCCCTTTGCCTCAGCGCTGAACACTGTGCACAGCTTCTTACTACCCCCCCCAATAGATTTTTATCCTTATAGCGCCATGATTGTTTTCTCATGAGTCTTTACAGACTATCTTCATTTCCAAACTGTAGAGTCAATCACGCAGGCCAAACAGAAATACAGGGGTTTCTAAACTTTTCCTAATGGAATATATTAAGGGAGTACAATGTCCGATTGTCACAGTATTGGTGGTACTAGATCAGATGACTAAGGAAGTGTCTCAGGTGCTGTCTAGCATCATGGCTGGTTTTGTTCTGGTTGCTGCGGTTCTGGTGCTTTAACCTCAGGTCTTTAGGCCTGGCTTTAGGTCAAGGGCTCTATCTTTAAGTTACAACTGCCTTCCCATTGTAATTACTAAGAATTTTGTGGGGATTTCCTTGAAATTATGTATGTTACAATCCTTATCAAACTTTCAATTTATATATTTTACACCTGTGTGACTTCCTGTGTTATTTGATGGGCATGATCATTAACACCACGACCACCACCACCACGACCACCACCACCACTCTGGGCCAGTGAGATGGTTCAGCAGGCAGAAGAGCTTGCCATGTAAGCCGAGGACATGAGTTGGCCCAACCTACAGAAGGAACAGTGGAAGATGAGAACTGACTTTGGAAGGTTTTCTTCCACAAGTGTGTGTGTGTGTGTGTGTGTGTGTGTGTGTGTGTGTGTGTGTGTGTGCGCGCGCGCGCGCGCGCGCGCGTGTGTGAGAGAGAGAGAGAGAGAGAGAGAGAGAGAGAGCCTGGACTTTCTCTGTCTTACACACAATAATCATGAAGCTCATTTATTTTCAATTCAGTCCAAGAAATGCAAGTGGGCCTATATCCTTTTTACATGCCGTATTAGTTTTTGCTTATATTCTTTTATCTGACACAACTAAGGCTCTAAGTTTATCTTGCTTCTTTTTTTCTTTCCCAGTCCTGGAATGAACTATTTTGCTAAGACAAATGAGGAACTATATTTAGAAGCCAAACTCTGGACTCAGTGTTCTATAGGATTCATTTGCTCACAGATCGTCTGAATGGACAGAGTATGTTCGTACTTCTACAAATAGAGATTGGTTCTGCTATTACTAGCCTACCAGGGAAGGTGTTCTAGTTTTCTTCTTCCATATTTGTAGCTCTCCTTTTCAACAGGGAGAAACCGAACTCCCCTTTCCTTAGTATAATTACCTATTGAAACAACGTGCTGTATATAACCAATACTCTCTTTATTCTCTACTCAGTGTTACTCTTTTTTTTTTTTTTTTTTTTTTTTTTTTTTTTTTTGGTTTTTTTCGAGACAGGGTTTCTCTGTATAGCCCTGGCTGTCCTGGACTAGGCTGGCCTCGAACTCAGAAATCTGCCTGCCTCTGCCTCCCGAGTGCTGGGATTAAAGGCATGCGCCACCACGCCCGGTTAGTGTTACTCTTCTAAAGCCAGGTGTGCCCTCAGAGAACCCTGTGCACCAGGCTGCTTTCTGCATGGACGCTTCTGGCTTCCACGTGATAGCTTTGGCTGCCTTTCACTCACTGGTTGTCTTGTGCAGTCCGTACACACACTCTTTTAAGACACATTAAATAACTTCCTTTTACTTTTCTTCTTCCCCTCTATTTTTTTCTTCTGCCTGAGTAATTAAAGGAGGTGTTATTAGCTATAATTTTTAATAGATCTTTCAGGAATTGGTCGACCCATGATACTAAAATTATATATGCTTCAAATTCATTGGGTTTGTGTCAACCATGATTTTCAGGCTTTTCTTTTCTTTTTTTTAAGATTTATTTTATTTATTATATGTAAGTACACTGTCTTCAGACACCCCAGAAGAGGGCACCAGATCTTGTTACGGATGGTTGTGAGCCACCATGTGGATGCTGGGATTTGAACTTATCACCTTCGGAAGAGCAGTCGGGTGCTCTTACCCGCTGAGCCATCTCACCAGCCCCTTCTTTTCTTGTATGTGAAAAACAGTGTAGTAAAGAAATGATTGGACATATAACGGAGAAACAAGTTGAGTTCCAATTCTGAGGTTGTGGCAATTTACTCTATTTTCTCCACAATAAATAAATAAATAAATAAATAAAGGCTAGACTAAACCAGGGAGCGTCATTGCCTGGGGATAGTGAATTGACTCACCTGCTCATGTTCCCAAACAAAAGTTACCTAGGGAGCTTTATTGCTTTCTCTGGATATAAATGCTCACAGAGATTCAGCTTCCAAGTTGATTTGATAATCCTTAGCATTTTATTCACTTTTCTCTATTCTAAATTTGTTGGGTACTTTTATTCCTCAGTTTATCACCTCACATCTGATTCAGTTTCACCTTTGACTAAAAACAAAAACAAAAACAAAAACAAAAACAAAACAGTGATGGCCTGTGGCGCACAGAGAACTCCTAAAGGATTTTTTTTTTTTTTTGCATCTCCTTTCCCAGGGAAAAGACGTTTCAAAATTTTCTCCCCACTTTCCCAATTAGCAGAGCAGAGCAGAGCAGAGCAGAGCAGTCACAGCCAAGTTGTGTTATTTACAAAAACACCGGTTCTTCCTTCCTCTCACCAACCCCATCTCAAGCCTGGTTCCCCCTTGGCGACAGATAGTAACGGAATTCCTCCTGGAGACCACGTTCTTCCCCCCCTAACAGCGGCTCCAATCAACACACAGATTTCCAAGTAGCTCTCTGGGAATTTGGGCGCGACGGTTTCGGAAGTTTGAGTGCGTTTCACAAGGCGTTCCTCCACTTCGGGAGGCACAACTGCTTGACGTGTCACCCCGGTCGGGGCCCACGCAGGACGGGGGTGGCATCCTCAGTGGGCGGCTGCTAAGTGACGCGAAGCGAAGCGACCCTGGAGGGCTGAAACTTCCGAGCTTCTCCGCCTCAGAACACAGCCACAGCGGCCACCTTTTCGCACGGCAGGAACTTCCCCCGCGAGCCTGGGCTTCCACTCGGGGAGCAGCGAGGACGGCGAGACCCGCTCCACGTACGCTCCCGCCGTCCTCCTCCGTCCGCAGTCGCGCGCCCGCCCGTCGCCACCGCCGCCGCCACTGCGGCGCGTGCCCTCACGGCGTCTCCGCCCCCTCCCCGGCCCGCCAGCCCCGCTGCGGGTCGCCGCGCAGGTCGCCTCGGAAGGTGCAGGGAGCGCGCGCCGAGGCCGAGAACGTGCGCGGGACGCACGGCCCCGCGCTGAGCGCCGGAAGCAGCCGACGGGCCTCGCGCGACGGGCGCGCGCGCGCCGCCCCCGCCCCTGAGCCGCGACCTTGCTCGCTCGCGCGCGCGCACTAAGGCGCCGCCGCCGCCGCCGCTGCCGCCGCCGCCGCCGCCGCCGGGGCTGCTGCTCCGGCTGCTGCAGGAGGCGGCGCTGGCTGGCGGCTGCGCTCGCTCCAGTCAGCGAGCGGAGGAGCGAGCGTGTGTGTGTGTTTTTTAAAGATGGCCGGAGCGGCGGCGGCGGTGGCCGCGGGAGCAGCAGCTGGAGCCGCCGCGGCAGCGGGGTCGGTGTCGGCTCCGGGTCGGGCCTCGGCGCCCCCTCCGCCTCCGCCCGTGTACTGTGTATGCCGGCAGCCGTACGACGTGAACCGCTTCATGATCGAGTGCGATGTCTGCAAGGACTGGTTCCACGGCAGGTAAATAAACCCCCTAGTCCCACCGCCGTCGCCTGCGGCCACCGACCAGCCGCTGCCGCTGCCGCCTGCGCCTCCCTCGGGCTGGGCCGCCGCGTCGCGCCCCACGTCCCGACTCTTAGGCACCGAGCCCCCGGGCCGGGTGGAGGCGAGAGCGGGGGCCCCCCGGTTGCCGGGCAGGCTGCGGAGCGGAGCCGGTGGGCTCGGCCGGCCCGGGCGAAGAGTCGCCACAACAAACAGGAACAAAGGGGTCGGCGGAGAAGTTGGCAGGGGAAGCCCGTGTGAGGGGACGCGGCGGGCGACACGGCTCGGGTGGCGGCGGAGCGAAGGCAGGCCCGCAGCCCGCGGTCCCCCACCGCCCTGGCTGCCGCCGGCCGCTGTGTCCCGGGCTCCCTTCGCCCGGTGCCTGCCTTCGCCGGCCGCCGCGCTTGCTGCGCTTCCGGGCGGCCGTCGCTCGGTCCTGTCGCGGGTCGCCCCCGCCGCGGGTCCCGTCGCGCCCCCTTCTCTCTTTATCAAACTTCCTGGGGCGGCGGGACGACGGCGCGAGTAAACAGAGCAACAGATGTGGCACTCGCGGCTCGCGAGGTGCGGGGGTCCCGTCACGGCACAGTTTGGCCAGCCGCTGGCCCACCCCGCAACACACCCCCTATGGCCGGGGGACGTCGCCGCAGACCCTCCCGGGCGTCGCTGTAGCGCCTCAAACTTTACACTGAGTGCGTCTCTGGCGACACCCGGACGGCCCGCCGCGGTGGCCTGGGCACTGCGACCATCCAACTTTGGGGCTGTGCGGTGGCGGACGATGCCCTCCGATGCCGCCGCCGCCGCCGCCGCACCGCAGGTTTGACGTTTGGGAGAGCTCGGGCCGCCTCCGCAGCCAGGCCGCCGACTCGTGTGTTTTGTAATCAAAGTGTGAGGCTAATAAAGGGCGGCGCCAGAGCCTCTTGACTCCGGCGTGGGAGGGATTCGCAGGCATTTAAACAAAGAAACTAGTTGGGGTTGGGCTCCCAAAGTCCTTATTTGGGTGTTGTGGCAAAGCCTGTGGTCACCTTTAGGTGAGGCAGGTTTTCTGGGCACCGTTGTATGTTGTATCTTGACGAGAGCCCGCTTGGGAGTTAGAGCTGATATGGTGACTGTGGTTGTAGGAAGTATCCTTTGATTGACAGCAGGACATTTAAATACAGCCTCCGCTCCCCCTCCCCAATATTACAGAAACATTGCACCACCAGGCCAGATGTCTTAGTCTCCCTCTACTGGTCTGGGGAGAGAAAACCATTGAAATTACAGGGTTCTTTCAGTGTTGACAACTAACTGCGTAGAGTTTGACTTAATTTTCAAGTGCAGTTAAATTTACCGAGTTTTAAAGCTACAGGACTCTGACAACAGCATACACAAACGTATCACTTTAAAAGAGGAGTAATGTGCTCATTTTTGTAAAGACAAGCTTCAACAGTCTGATAAAAGCTGGAGGGTAATGTCACTTAGTAAAATGTTTCCCTAGATTTTGATTATACATAAAAGTAAAATTTGTAGATACCAAACCTTTCCAATTCTATGCCTACATTCTCTGCTTCTATAACATTCCAGGCAACCAGAATTGAGTAGCCAACATTAAGTTCCTAAAAGGATAAAACAAGAATTGGTTGTAATTACTGAAAAGTTTGAAGTTTCTTGGGCACTATTTGACAAAAATATGCCTCAAGGCTGTGTATTTCAGAGATTAGATAGGCTAGTAACCTATAGATTTGAGGTTTTCACGCTTCTTTTATTGTAACATGGGTTCTGGTGAGTCAGAACTAAGGGGCTCAGGCTTGTGCTGCAAGCTGTCATCCGAGGTTTTGTTTTCCTTTTCTCTTTTGAGACAGATTTTTAAAATTTTTAATTGTATAGACCTGGCTATTCTGAAATTTCGCTTTGTAGACCTGGCTGGCATTGAACTCACATTTGATTACTTCTGCCTCCCAAGTGCTGGGACTAAAACCATGTACCACCATGCCCAGTTGCAGCTTTAGGTCTTAAATTAGGTGCCTTAATGCTAGAGCATGACAAACCTCAGCTGTTTCCTGGCCATTTTTGTCACACATTTAAGTACTAATTTGTAAAGAGCCATTGAAGAGGCAGTAATTTCATCTGTGAAGGTGACTCAGGTGAGCCCAGGGTCTTTTTGACCCCTTATCTTGGAGTGTTAATGTGGTTCATATATCATACGTTAGAAAAGTTAGTCTTACTGCCAGGCTCGTAAATGTGGTATCTTCTTAGGAAGTCTCCGTTTTAAATAGTGATAATCTAGAACCTATATGCCTTTTTTTGGGAGGGGGGCGGGCTTGGAGATAGGGTAGCCCTGGCTGTCCTGGAACTCACTCCATAGATGAGGCTGGCCTTGAACTCAGAAATCTGCCTGCCTCTGCCTCCCAAGTGCTGGGATTAAAGGCGTGCACCACCACTGCAGGGCTCCTATATGCCTTTTTATGATTGGTATTTATTCTAATGAGTCATTTTTAAATAGTGAAGAGTTACTTATGCATTAATTATTAAACATTATTTATTTATATGAGAATTGGTCTCTAAAGTACAAAGGTATATCTTTAATACCCATCCTCAGGTTTCCAAAAATAGTCCATCTGCAGAGAAGCAGGGCAGATAAACAGCTTTTACATGGATAATTTTTAAAATTAATTTTTAACCTGTTATTATGTGTTTCTGGTGTGTGTGTGTGTATGTGTGTGTGTGTGCTCTAGGGACAGAACTCAGATAATCAGGCTTGTGTGGTAGGTACCTTTACCAGGCATGGTAACCTCAAAACTTGTCTTAATTTATTCTGACAAAAACGGAAAGGGCCTTCCTTGATGCAGCTAGGTGAAGAGGTAAGCTCTGGTGCTTTCTTTGTGAGCAGGAGTTTCTACCCCTTAGCCTGCCTAAGCCAACAGGTTATGATTATGTACTAGATGCTCGGTCAGTGAGCTGAGAGCTGGGCAGGATTCTCCTAGGAAGGCTTCCTTCCATCTTAAACAGAGTTCTTCTCCAGTCCTGGTGGGAGTGAGATAGTCCAGGTCTTCCCTGGTGCGGCCCCACCCTCTGAGCTCCATGCTCTATGGCTTTGATGTCATCCCATCAACAGCTGCATCACTGCTCAAGTTAAATTGTAGAATGTTTGTTGTGTCCTGTTTAACCATTTATATTAACCTTTGTAATCACATATTCTTTAGCTTTTACAAAAATTAAAAAGTACAGGAAATACAAATAACATGTAAGTTCATATTTTTCATGAATAACTACTGTTTAATATTTGAGGTATGACTTTTTTTATATCCTTAAAAGAACAAAATTGGAATTTGCTTTATGAATTGTTACTTTTTTTTAATACTAGGGTATAGTTTTGGTCACATTTTAAATCCTTTTTTTTTTTGGTGGCTGTATAGTGTTCTTCTGCTGTATAGTGTTTAATTTCACAAAAGTACACCATTTGAAAGTCACTTTTCTATTATTTCTTACTTTGTTTTACTGCTCTTTAGGTTTACTAATGGTAATATGATTTACACTCTTTTTTTTTTTTCCCCCCCGAGACAGGGTTTCTCTGTGTAGCCCTGGCTGTCCTGGAACTCACTCTGTAGACCAGGCTGGCCTCAAACTCAGAAATCCGCCTGCCTCTGCTTCCCAAGTGCTGGGATTAAAGGCGTGCGCCACCACTGCCTGGCGATTTACACTCTTTTAACCAAAATTTTATGGGTATCTCTTGTTAATATAAGGAAATACTTAGAAGACCTGGTTCATGCCAGATAATAAGAGATTCCTTGAAAAACATTGCTGGTTAGAAGATATAGGAGTTTTTAATTTGACATGTCTTTGCCAGGCTGTACTCTAAAAGGGTATTCTGTTTGTTTTTTTTAGCAGTGCTCATTTAGTTCCCTATGTTTTTGGCAATATAAAGTTTTATTAACTTTCTTTGACAAACAGATAACTCTGGCAAAATGTATGTAAGTGAAGGTTATCAAAAAATTTAGGCATGATGGTATATGACTGTTAGCCAGAATTCTGGTAGGGGAGCACAAATGTGATGCTAGCCTGGGCTACTTAGTGAAAGTGTCTAAAAACAAAATAAAAGATTAAAAAAGGACCCTAAAATGGCTTATAACTTTCCTCAAACCAAAACAACTCATATTAACAGTAGGTTGCACAAATGTGTTATATTCCTAAAGCAGACTAACACCAGCAATTAGAAAGAATGTACTGTTGACTCATGCAACAACATGGGCTAAACTCACAGATGGAGAGTGGAACGTAGGAAGTTGATAGGAAATATATACTTTTAATCCCAGGACTTGGGAGGCATAGGCAGGCAGAGCTCCGTGAGTTGTACGCTAGCTTGGTCTACAGAGCAAGCTCCAGTCCATCCATTGCTACACAGAGAAACCATGTCCCCAAATAAAAAAGAGTTTTTAAAATTAAGAATTGTCCATTTTGGTAGCTGACAAACAAGGTTTGTACATTTCCCCTTCTTTCTTGAGTGGGAACGCCTGCTGTGCTGCCTCATTAAGTTGTTTGGTTCCATTTATAAGGCACTGGGCGCTGTTCTTGGTGCTAGAGAGTAGAGAGAAAAGAACAGCTTTCTTATGTGCTAGGTGGGAAGAGTGAGAGGCAACTGTGACAGGTAAGTAATGTGAAGAAAAGTGAGTGGGGAGGAGGTGGATCAGGGTGTTAGGTATGCTCTTCTCTGTGGTGAACCTGTGGAATCCTGGTGCTCACGATACTGACAAAGGGCTGGGCCAGAGGAAAAAGAAATCCGATATCCTGGGTCTGGGCCATGCTTGAAATCTAGGAGTCAGAGCACCTATCTGAAGAGAGGTAGAAGAGACCACTGTTGGTTTTGTAGGCCAGGGCTAGTTAGAACTTTGAATTGTATTGTAAAGTAGATGGTCTGCCTTGGGTTGAGATGTGAAATAATTGACATCCCTTATAAGGAGCGTTCTTGGTCTTGATCCCAGTGTAGATGAGCAGTGTATTGAAGGCTTCTACATTTAATTCCCTGCACTGGAGGAAGGAAGACCTCTCTGCTGGTACATGAGAAAGGACCCGAGGGCACAGAGGTGAAGTAGGCAGACCACTAAGGCAATTACAAGAATCCAGTAGCTGATGCTTTAAATGGTTGAGTCAGTTTGAGTAATTTATGACTGGTGTGTGTGTGTGTGTGTGTGTGTGTGCGCGCGCGCGCTAGAAAAAGACACACTCATATATATACACACACTCTGAGATTGTCCATTTGAGGCAAGCCCTCTACCTATCACTGAGCTATATATATGCCCAGCTTTCTTTACTTTTTAATTTCTGGCAGGGTCTCACTAAGTTGCCTGGGCTAGCCCTGAACTTAATTCTGTAGCCAGACACACCTTGAATTTGTGATCTTCCTGCCTCAGCCTCCTGACTAGCTAGGAATACAGTCTTTTCCCATGAGACGCAGTGTTTTAATGTCTTATATTATTTACCACCCTGGATGTTTGAATGGAGAAATTTGTACATGGGGATAGAAGAATTTTATTGGGTAATGCTGTTGCTTGGGCATTTCTCAGATACTTGTAATGCAGAGCTCCAGGAACTCAACAGAACATGTACTGAATGTTTTAACCAGTCTTAGGCACTGTTTGATTATACTAGACTTTTAATTAACACATTTAGTTCTCACATCTTGGATAAGTGTTATTATTATCCCCATTTTTCAATAAGAATCCAAGGGATAGAATTACTTAACCTTCCCAGGACTGTACAACAAGAAGGTGCTATAGTACCTGATCTTAGCACAGCTCTATGTCAGTAATGGTCCTAAGTCTTCTCTGGGGCTGTAGCTTGCCTAGGAACAGGGTCTTGGTTTGTCTGTGTTCGAGATGTGCAGATAGATGTTCCAGAGAGAGATGTCTATAGAGACCTTACTTTCTTGGTTCTTTTAAGAAAACATTATTTTGCTGGGCAGTGGTGGCGCACGCCTTTAATCCCAGCACTTGGGAGGCAGAGGCAGGTGGATTTCTGAGTTCAAGACCAGCCTGGTCTGCAGAGTGAGTTAGTTCCAGGACAGCCAGGGCTACACAGAGAAACCCTGTCTCAAAAAACCAAAAAAAAAAAAAAAAAAAAAAAAAAAAAAAAAAAAAAAAAAAAAAAAAAAAAAAAAAAAAAAAAAAAAGAAAACATTATTTTGGGGGACAGGACAGATAGCTCCCTTGTGCATCTTCCACACACATACAAATAAAAATAAAACCTAAACAATAAAAAAACATTTTAAAGCATTTATTTGTTTAATTTATATATGTATATACACTGTCATTGACTTCAGACATACCAGAAGAGGTCATGCGATCCCATTACAGATTGTTATGAGCCACTATGTGGTTGCTGGGAATTGAACACAAGACCTTTGTAAGAGCAGTCAGTGCCCTTAATCACTGAGCCATCTCTCCAGACCTTCTTTTTTTTTTGTTTTTTGAGACAGGGTTTCTCTGTATAGCTCTGGCTGTCCTGGAACTCACCTTGTAGACCAGGCTGACCTCGAATTTAGAAATCCGCCTGCCTCTGCCTCCCGAGTGCTGGGATTAAAGGTGTGTGTCACCACGCCCGTCCTCTCCAGACCTTCTTAAACTTTTTTAAAGGTTTATTTATGAAAATATTTTAAGTAAAATATGTTAAAGTTGTAAATGTCCTGGGGAAAAATATTTATTAATAAATTATTGGCAGCTTCCCTCATTTAACTCTGCATTTATCCTTGTTATAAATGATTTCTTATTGGAGAATATTTAGCTTTTCTTGTTTTTTGATTTTTTTTTTTTTTTTTTTGAGTTCAAGGTCATCCTGGTCTAAATATCAAGTTCTAGGCTGGTCAAGGCTATATAATGAGAACTTGTCTCAAAAAAACAAAAAAACAAAAAACAAAAAACCCAAACAAAAATCCACCCCAAAACCCCACCCCAAAAGGGTGTGGTGTTTTAACACCTCTAATCCTCGTACCAAGGACAAAATTCTAGGATAGTCTGGGAGATGTTAAACTTTTTCTCACCTCTCACTCTATTGCTGGACTGTCTCAGAAACAAGAGATTTATTATTGTTTACTATAGGTTAGGCACTTTAGTTGGGAACCTCCCAGGACGGCTGCTACATGCCCATTACCTCTCATGCCGTTCCAGTACCTGTTACTCTAGGGAATCCTTTGGAGTCTACACAGAGCCTATCTATCTCGGCCTGGAAATCCCACCATTCCTCCCCTGTTTCAGCTACTGGCTGTCAGCTCTTTAAACCAATCAGAAGGTGAGGGAAGTGTGTATTTATAAAATACTGAGGCAGGTGAGGATCTCTGCCCGTACAGAAATCAACCTTTGAATAATACAAAGACAACTTTTACACAGTGCACAAAAAGATTATCCCAACACACCATCTGTAGCCTATTCCTCAATAGGGGTTGGAATTATTTTTAAAAGTGTTTTGTAGACACTATCCTTAACGATGACTTAGTGATAATATAAACCTAAGTGAGCACGTATCTTCCTGTAAGAAGACAAGAGCTGGATCACTGAACTTTTGATTACTTTTTGATTTTTGACTTCTTTTTGGGTAGGGGTTGTCATGATCTTCCTGCTTCAGCCTCCTGAGTGCGGGGCCAAGTTCTTTCCTTGATAGGACAGATTAATCTTAGGGGAGATAGCGTTTTCTCATTAGATTTTCTGTTTAGCTGGTGGTGGTGGTGTATGCCTTTAATCCCAGCACTTGGGAGGCAGAGGCAGGCGGATTTCTGAGTTCCAGGACAGCCAGGGCTACACAGAGAAACCCTGTCTTGGAAAACAAAACAAAACAAAACAAAAACCAACCCCCCCCAAAACAAAAACAACCAAACAACCCCCGTTCTGTTTACTGATGTCGCTAAACTCTTACCTATTTGTTTGGAGCTGAGTCCTGCTTGTTTACTTTTTTGTCACCAGTGTTGTTAGGTATTTGAGTTTTCTGCTCTTTTTCTTTTGAAGTGAGGTGGAAAACTTGAAATAAGAGCAGAACAGGTGTAAGAGTCCGTGACAGGAGCTTTAGTGGTTTCAGGCACAGAAACTCTAGATCATTTGCACAACTTTTGAACAGCTGCTGGGTGCTGCTCTTACAGCTGCTGGGGACTAAGGCTTTGTTCTTTGTTGTTGTTGTTGTTGTTGTTGAGATAGGGTTCTCTTTGTAGACCTGGCTGGCCGGACCTCTAGAGATCCGCCTACTTCTCTCTGTCTCTTGCTTCTCAAGCACTGGGAAAGGATGGGTTTTGTTCTTTATAGGCACTGCATTTTATTTCTTTAGTCATCCTTGAGTTTTCAATTAAAGACAACTCAAGTTTCCTATTCAATATAGTAAGGTTTAGTGCTAATTTATGATTCTCTTTTTAAATTTCTATGTGAGCCCTGGTCCCTTTATTTATTTATTTATTTATTTAATGGAGAACAATGTTTAGAAATCAAAGTCTGGTTGGTTGTAAATTTGACAGTATGTCTAGGGTTTCTCAGTGGACAGAGCTAGGAAATACAGTATCATCCGCATATAGTCACCTTTATTTCTAGACCTTCTTGTTCACATATGATACAAACCATAAGCTTTCATAGTGGTACCTTGTTTTTCTCTTTTCTTATTCTTACTTTTTTTTTTTTTTTTTTTTTGTCTAGTAGTGGGAAACTTAGCTTTTATCTAAAACATTCTTATTTCTTGAATCTTAGTGCATGTATAATGGAGTCCTAGAATTACTAACCTATCCCCTTGTGAGAAACAAATTTGCTAGATACATTTTTTACATAGTTGCTTTTAGCTTTACAGCATTTAGTAATAATTATTGTATAGCATTGTTTTTAATTTTTCAAGTATGTAAAACATGATTAAATGGTCCTGAGAAGTCAGTTTTGTGAGAGATAAACTCACTCCCGCCCCCCACAGTCTCTCATTCCCTTTCCCTTCTAAGCCTTTCTATCTACCCTTTGTAAAAAGTCATTTTGTTTTTTGGTTTTCCTTGAGATGGTCTCATTATGTAGTCCAGGCTGGCCTTGAAATCATAGAGATACATTTCTGTGATCTCAGCACTTGGGAAGCTGAGGCAGAGGTGGCAGAGTTCAATGCCAGCTAAGGTTATATAGTGAAAGCTCTCCCCAGCACCCCCCCCCCCCCCCCCCCCCCCCGCCATGTGTGCATGCTACCCTCCCCAGTCGTAAGATCTTAAAATTTGTTTTAAAGATTAAAAAAAAACCAAACAAAACCAGTTTATGTGCACGGCATGTATCAGTGTTTTGTCTTCATTATATATTTGTATACTTGGTCCCTTGGAGGCTAGAAGGGTCATTGTCATCTCCCCTATCCTGAACTGGAGTTAATGGACAGTTATTAGCTACTATATGTGTGTTGGGAACTGAACTCATGTCCTCTGTAAGAATAGCAAGTGGTCTTAACTGACTAGCCACATCTCCAGAGTTTGTTTTTGCTTTTTGATTTTTAATGACAAAGTTTCATGTGCCCTAGATTGGTTTCAACTTTGCTGTGAAGCTGAAAATGGCCTTGAATTTCTGAGCCTCCCACTGAGATTTTCACTACATTTGGTTTAGGTGGTGTTGGGGTTTGAACCCAGGGCTTTGTGAGTGCTAGGTAAGCATTCTACTAACAGCTGTATCACTAGCCTAACCCTAGTTTATCTTTCTTGCATGCATGCATGGATGTGCTGAGGACTGAACCCAGGGCTTCACAAATTCAAAACCCCTTGTCTACTCCATCTCTCCACTCTTGTGTTTTCTTTGTTCTTTTCTTTTTTAAAAACTTAATTACATATGGGTGGTGATGGCACATACCTTTAATCCCAGCACTCAGGAGGAAGAGGCAGGTAGAGATGTCTGTGAGTTTGAGGCCAGCCTGGTCCTCAGAGCAAATTCCAGGACAACCAGGGATACACAGTGAAACAGTGTCTTGAAAAACCAACCAACCCAGCAAACACCCTCCCCACCCCCTAAATCTAACCAGCCAATCAACAACCACAACAACAAAAAAACCCCTTAAATTACAGTTTTATTTATTTTGTGCATGTGTGTGAGCATGTCTGTGCTGTGGTGTATGTACTTGGGGAGGTCTGATGACTTGTGAAATTGTTTCTCTTCTCCTCCCACTAGGTGGGGACCAGGGATTAAGCTCAGATGATCAGGCTTTTTAGGCAACCATTACACATTATTTTATTTTTCCTAGGCTTGGAATAAAAACCAGAGTCTTATACATACTATGCACGTTTTGGGTATTTTTTTTTTTCAATCTTGCTGTATAACTTTTCATGTTCAGTTTGAAGAGATTTTCTTTCTTATTTTTCTAAACATCTGTGACCATATAATCCTCATGTGGATCTTTTGGGTCTTATTGTACTTCTCAGATGTATTGAGCATTTAAGTTGTTTATAGTGTTTTGTGGTTACAAATAACACTTCTATATTTATATATAGGCAACTAGTGTGTGTGTGTGTGTGTGTGTGTGTGTGTGTGTGTATTCATATTGCTGGAGATACATCTTTAGATTGTCAGTAATGGTAAATGGGGTCCTGTCTACTTGGCAGAAGCAGAAGGATTGCAAGTTCAAGGTCAGTCTGGGTAACTGAGTTAGAGGGCTAAGGAAGCCCTGGGTTCGGTCCCCAGTGCCATCACAGCCATCACCCCTACCTGCATGAGGAAGATGCATACATACATAACTATTTTGTTAGTATTACTATACTTCTTCCTAGTAATTGGATCAGTTTGAATTATCACCAACATTGTGTGGATCTCGCTGTGTAGGCCAGGCTAGTTTGAAACTATTTAGTCCAGAGTAACTTTGAACTGAGATCATCCTCAGTCTACCAGAGGATAAGCCTGTGCCTCCATGCCTGGCTTCTGTCTGTTTTTTTAAGATCTCTTGGTATATCAGGGCTATTAGTCCTTTGTGGCAATTATGAATAGTTTCTTCCACTGTTCAGTTGACTTTTGGTTTGTTGTGGTAATTTTTGAACCATGAAAACAAAGTTTTAAGTTATATAGTCATATTTACCAATCTTTTCTTTTAATTAGCTCTGGACTTTGAGTTATAATCCTTTTTTTATTCAAGGTTAAAGAGAATTTTTACCTGTTTTCTTCTTGTACTTGTTAAGTTTTATTTTGTAAGTATTCAGATTTTCTTTCTTTTTTTTTTTTTTAATTTAATTTAATTTAATTTTTTCTCGCTCCGGTCAACCCCGCTCACTCCCAGCCTGCCCCGCTCGCTCTGGTTGGTCCCGCTTGCTCAGTCCGTGCTCTCTCTGGTCCAAAGATTCATTTATTATTATTCATAAGTACACTATAGCTGACTTCAGAAGCACCAGAGGAGGGTGTCAGATCTCATTACGGGTGGTTGTAAGCCACCATGTGGTTGCTGGGATTTGAACTCGGCACCTTCGGAGAACAGTCGGGTGCTCTTACCAGCTGAGCCATCTCACCAGCCCCCCAGATTTTCTTTTTTTTTCCTTTTTTAACTGAAAAACTCTGTCTCAAGCAGCTTTGGTATCAGCAGTATAAATTTTTTTCTTTTTCCTTTTTTTTTCCCCTAAATGACACTGTTAAAACTCCGTGCTGGTAGGCTAGGGAGATGGCTCAGCTGTCCATGCTCCAGAGGACCAAATCTCTATCCCAAGTCCCCATGTCAAGTGGCTTACAACCATCCAACTTTGGCTTCTGGAATTTTAACACCTCTGGCCTCCACAGCCACTTGTGTTTACACATACACATCCATAAAACAGTAACAACAGGGCTGGAGAGATGGCCAGTGGTTTACACATACACATCCATAAAACAATAGCAACAGGGCTGGAGAGATGGCCAGTGGTTAAGAGTACTTGCTGTTGTTCTTTCAGAGGCCTAGGGTTTGCTTCCCAGCCCCCAGGTGGAATCTTACAACGGCCTGTAACTACAGGAGATCTCACACCTTCTTCTGGCCCTGTGGACACCAGGCGTGCATGTGACACACATACATATGCACAAATATTCACATCCACCCATAATATACAAATAGAGAAATTTTTTTTAAAAAGTATGTAATGATCCCAGTGGTTTGAGATGCCAAACCTTGCCAATCTATCTTCCTACCTAGCTATCTTTTTTTCTGCCATATATATATATATATATATATATGGCTGAAAATTCCATGTATGATTGATTCTATTTCTGTACATTCTATTCCACTAGTCTGTTTGTCTATTTCTGTCCCAGCAGTACACTGTATAAATTATAGGGGCTTTTTTTCTTTTTTTTGGTTTTTTAAGACAGAGTTTCTCTTTATAGCTCTGGCTGTCCTGGAACTCACTCTGTAGTCCAGAAACCAAAACCAAAACCAAAACAAAAACAAAAAACCAAAAAAAAAAAACCCCTTTATTCTATTTTTATTGAGATTACATTAAATTTATAAATTTAACAGTAAGTTGATATTTTATAATGTTGAGTTGTTCTCTCTAAGTAAAAACTATTTATTTATTTATTTATCTATCGATTTATTTATTTATTTATTTATTGGTTTTTCAAGACAGGATTTCTCTGTATAGCCCTGGCTGTCCTGAAACTCACTCTGTAGACCAGGCTGGCCTCGAACTCAGAAATCCGCCTGCCTCTGCCTCCCAAGTGCTTGGATTAAAGGCATGCGCCACTACTGCCTGGCTAAAACACTATTTATAACATAACACTTTTGTGTCTGTTAGGTGTGTGTTAAATCTTCCTTTGTATAGCTTTTTTTTTTTTCATTTGCTAAGATTATTTCTAAATATTTAATTTTTTTATTACTGTTTGAAATGGGGCTTTCTCTTATTTGTTTGGTTATTGTTTGTATATATGAAAATTGGGTTTTTTGGTTACATTTATATTTGCTATCTTACTGGAAGAATTGAATTTTAGGGAGTATGTAACTCAGTTGCTAGAGGGCTTGCCTACCATGTGGGTTTCCTGAGTTTGATCTTTCTGTGCCACAAACCCCAGGAGTGGTGGTACATACCTTTAATCATGGCACTGATAGACAAGAGTCATCAGACATTTAAGGCCATTCTTTGCTCCATATTGAGATTGAGGCCAACTTGTGATAAATTTGACCCTGTGTCATCACAAAAAGCAAGAAACAAGAAAAAACAAAAATAAAAACAAAACACCCCCCCCCCCCGCCCCAAACTCCAGTTATAGTCAGGGTTACTATTACTGTGATGAAAGACCATGACCAAAGCAACTTGAGGAGGAAAGGCTTATGTGTTCACAGTACTGTTCATTTGTTGTTTTAAAAAACAAATATCCCAGCTGCTCAATTTTACCAACAAAGAGATGCTGGGGTGAAAATCTTCTAGCAGAGAAAGCATCCTGCTGCCGTTCCTACTCCACCACCATCACAGAAGAGAGAGCAGTGTCTCCTCCTCTCAGTCTTAAATACCCTCAAACTCAATGTCCTTCCTTTCTGCTACCTTGGGTTTGCTCAGTCAACTGGTTGCTTGCTCTGCCTCTTGACCTACCATTGACTTTATTTAGTTCTTGTTTACAGAAAGCTCTTGTGTTAAAGGTGTGTGCTAGGGCTGAGCCATACCACAGGTTTTTTTCAGTTTACAATCTTGAGGTTCACAATGTGACCAAATATCCTGCAATATTCACTGAAGGAAACCAGGACAGGAACTTGAACAGTCCTCACTGTACAATCTTCAAATATATAAGTTTCTGTTGGATGGTTCTGTTAAATAACACTAGTCCCCTAGGATTCAAATTGCAGTCACCGTGATATATTTCCTATGAGTACAGACTTTGCTGATAGACAGCTCTTTAGTGTGCACATCTGCACTCCCTTTATAAGCAAGAAACATGCAGTGGGGTAGCAAGTGTCAGTGTGCTGCTTCCTTGTCTCCAGTAAGAAGCACAAGTGAGATGTTGCTAACTTGGATAACAGAAAGAGAAAAGCACTCAGTTAAGATGATAGTATAGCAAAGGTGGGGCAGGCTAGGGAGTCATGCCCAGGGAAGTGAAGTCAAATTGGGTGTTAACTGGAGTAACAAAATAAAAAATCACCTTGATGCTGTTTACCACGATAGGATTCCAGATGAAGCCAGAGTCATCTAATGAAGGCACACTTACAGCAGTTTTAACTCCTAGTTTATGAAGATAAATTAGTTTTATTGCTGTTCTATATAAGCAACAATATGAGCATTTTTTTTTAAAGTTAAATTATTTTGAGAAAAGAGGACACCCACACCTTGCCATTCTTGCAGGCAAGCTTGGAGGTGGCAGCTTCCAGATCTAGTGGAGCCTGAGTTGGAGAGCAGGACCATGCACTCATGCATTTTTAATGGTTTGATATATTTATAAAGGTCATGGAGTAACTGTAATTCCCACCACTGAGTGTTAAGATAGCTTTGCATAGTTCTGCTTATGTGGTTATGTGGGCGCGAGAGCTCCCATGTCAGCAGCATGTGCGAGGAGGTTGGAGGACAATTTTTGGGATTTGGTTCTTGGCTTCTGTCTTGTGGAGGCTTGAGCTTTTGTACAAGTCTCCTGTCTCTATCTTCCATTGTACTGTAGGGTTGCTGGCATTATAGATGCATGTTAGGGAAATTTTCATACATGGATTCTGTGGATCAAACTTGAATCACCAGGCTTGTGCAGCAAGCACTTTTTACCTCCTGAGCTATCTTGCTGGTCCAACATGGTTATTTTTATGATCTTGTCCTACTGAATTAGGCAAAGTTCTCTAGAGAGACCAGAACCAATAGAATGTAAATATGTTATTAAAGGGGACTTATTTGATTGGCTAAAGGGTCTGGGGAGTCCAGCAACAACTGTCTGCAAGCTGGAGGCACAGAGAACCGAGTAGGCATTCAGTTCATGAAACTGGATGTTTCAGCAGACCCATTTTGATGCTAGAGGCCCACAAGTTCTTTCTCTAGAGAATCTAGTATTTGAGCATTTTGGAAGACCAAGGAAGCTAGAGTCTGATGACAGTGAAGGATGACAGTAGTGATGATAGGTACTTAGAAAAAGTGAAGATAGACCAATGTCACTGCATTGTCTTTGGCCCGCTTTATTTAGATCAGGACACCTATTGGAAGGGGCCACTGGCTATCTTTGAAAGTGGGTCTTTCTCTCTTTGTTAATTTCTTCCTAGAAATGTCCTCAGACACACCCATGTGTCCTGGTGATTCCACATCCTGTCAAGTAGATAATAATTAACCACCACAGTCTCCATGCAAAACATGGACTGCCTATATTCTTATATTTGCCAGTTATAGATCATTTGAAACTCTTTAGTGGAAATTAACAGTTACCCAGTAGACTTTGAGAAAGCTATGAGTGGCTTCAATATATAATCAAGTAAAAGAGTCCTCCTTTCATACACATTGTATGCTTTATATCTTGACTTTGGTGTTTTGAAATAGAACATTCTAATGTTTGCTGGGCAGTTAGTATCACTCTTTTTGCTGTTGATGAACATGGGTCATATGTGAAATTCCATATAGGAATATTTATTATGAATTATGTCAAGATTTCTATGTTCCAAACCCTACTCTGATTTATCCTTCTTCCAGAATGGAAAATAATGCCACAGGTATTGTTCTTACTCAGGGTAGAATGCTACTTTAGTTGCTGTCCTAACAGAAAATCCACTCATGAATGCTTTTGCTTGGTTCAGCCATTTCTTTTAGGAAACATGCCTTGGGACTATTACTAATAAGTCAGAAAGGTTAGCAGAAAGACTCGCTGATCTTTAGCTGGCTCCTATCCTTTGTAGCTGACTGAATCACAAATTGTCTTAGAAGAGTCTTTTACTTGTTATCTCTTTTTTTAAAGATTTATTTATTTATTATATGTGTGTACGCTGTAGCTGTCTTCAGACACTCCAGAAGAGGGCATCAGATTTTTGTTACGGATGGTTGTGAGCCACCATGTGGTTGCTGGGATTTGAACTCAGGACCTTTGGAAGAGCAGTTGGTGCTCTTAACCACTGAGCTATCTCACCTGCCCCTTACTTGTTATCTCTTATTTCAGGGTGTTCTCTCTTAGCTTTGTGTATATTAAACTTTATGAAGGTGCTTCCAGTCCCAGGCGCTTCTGCAGCCACAGGTTACCGTGCAGACATGGCCAAGTCCAAGAACCACACTACACACAACCAGTCCCACAAATGGCACAGAAATGGCATCAAGAAACCCGGGTCACAAAGATACAAATCTCTTAAGGGGGTTGACTCCATGTTCCTGAGGAACATGCATTTTGCTAAGAAGCACAACAAGAAAGGCCTGACTAAGATGCAGGCCAACAATGCAAAGGCAGTGAGTACACACATGCGCAGAGGCCATCAAGGCCCTGGTGAAGCCTCAAGACATCAAGACCAAGATGCCAAAGGGCCCCAGCCGCAAACTCGGCCGGCTGGCTTTCATCGCTCACCCCAAGCTTGGGAAGCAGATTCAAAGCTACATGGCCAAAGGCCAAAGGCTCTGCCAACCAAAGCCCAAGGTTCAAACCAAGGCAGAGGCCAAAGCTCCAGCTCAGGCTCCCAAAGGTGCCCAGGCCCCTGTGAAGGCCCCATAGAAAAGTGTGAAGACAGATGGATTGCTGTGGCACACCTACCCACACACCATTTGCAGATAACCAGTGTCCTATGCTGTTTTTACAAATAAACTCAGGCAAGATCTGTTAAAAAAAAAACTTTATGAAGGTATGAGTTCTAAAAAATACCACTGTTCTTTCTATACTCAATAGTATACTACTTTATACGCAATAGAAATGAAACTATAATTGGACTGCAACATTTCTAATGGCTGAGATTTATTTTTTAAAATCTATTTATGGCCAGATGTGGTGGTTCATGCCTGTAATCCCCAGCATTTAAGAGGTTGAACTAGGAGAATTGTCACAAGTTTGAGCCCAGCCTGGTAAGACATTGTCTCGGTAGTGGGGGGGAAAGCTGGGCATGGTGGCACTCGCTGTTCAGTTATAGTACTTGTGAGGCAAAGGTAGTTGGGTCTCTTTGCATTTGAGACAAAGAAAGTTCAGGCTAGCCAGGGCTATATAGTAAGACCTTGTTTCAAATTAAAACCAATAAATAAATTATATAAAGCCAAAAATAATAACAATCACCCCATTTCTTTCTATTTATAATCTATTTACCAGTATTCTTCTTATTAACAATGTTTGGAAAACCAAGATAATATATTGACAATTGGAGGTACACAAAAGGAAGCATAATAAATGAATTTTTACATAAACATGTAATGACTAGGAACATTTTGTTTCTAAACTTGGAGCCAAACCTGAAAAAAAAAATGAGGTGAGAGCTCACACTTTTAATTCCAGAGGCAGGCAAATCTGTGGTTTAAGGCCAGCTTGGTCTGCATAGTGAGCTCCAGGCTACATACTGAGACCCTGTCTCAAAAAAAAAAAAAAAAAATTGAACAAAAAAATGTTCGATCCCATTTCATCAGCAAAAGTATGAACATTTTAGAAAAAAAGATCTCAAAAGAAAATTCAGTTTATTTCCCTTCATACTCATTTTACTTCCCTTTTTATATTTGCAAAATGTATCGTCTGTTTTTTTAAGAGACAGGCTATGCAGCTCTGGCTGGCTTAGAACTCAATAAACAGATCAGTTTGATCTCAAGACTGGGAAGTCTGTCTGCCTCTGCCTCCAGGAGTGCTGAGATCAAAAGTTTGTGCTACCACACCTAGCTGAATGCATATTTAAACATGGTCTAGGATAGTAGTCCAGACTAGCATAGCATCTCTTACTCTGTTTAGCATTCCCACTTTGTGTCAGTTGATAAATATTTTGTATGGATTGACTTTGAGATGGACCTGTGTAGATGGATCTGAATAGAAAATGCTGAATTGTGAATAAATATTAGCTGTATGGAGCCTAAAGCCTAATTGCAGTACAGTTTTCATAGAAAGTAGTTGTGAGTCGACCTTGTGCTAGCCTCTCTGGTAGGGTTTTAGGTTAATCGTTCCCCAGTGCCATTCTCTGCCAAGTTGGCTGCAAAAGACTCACCTGGGGAACTTGTTAAAAATAAAGATTATTGGGCTACCCATTAACTTTCCCCTGTAGATTGACAGTGGGGTTTAGGAATGTGTTTTCTTTGTGTGTGTGTATGTGTGTATTATGCACATTCACATGTGCTCGTGTGGAAGCCTGAAATTGATGTTGAGTATCATCCTCAACCATTCTTTACCTTATTTTTAAAGACAGGGTCTCTCATTGAACCTGGAGCTTTCCAATTCAACTAGACTGTCTGACCATTGAGCCCCAGGGTTACTGTCTCCACCCCTCAGCACTGGGATTAAAAGTGTATGCCACCGGGCAGTGGTGGTGCATGCCTTTAATCCCAGCACTCAGGAGGCAGAGGCAGGTGGATTTCTGAGTTTGAGGCCAGCCTGGTCTACAAAGTGAGTTCCAGGACAGCCAGGGCTACACAGAGGAAACCCTGTCTTGAAAAACCAAAAACCAAAAACAACAACAACAAAAGTATATGCCAGGGTGCTTAGCTTTTTTGTAAATGTGGATTCTGGGGGGGGGGGTCTAACTGTTGTCCTCATGCTTGCATGTTAAGTACTGTACAGATTGAGCCTCTTCCCATCCACCCTTTTTTTGAAATACGCAGTGTACAGTGCAGATTTCAGTTACAGAAGGCTGTGCAGAAGGCTGTGCAGAAGGCTGTGCAGAAGGCTGCAGTTATCCTTCTCCTCCATGTTACATCCATTAAGTTTTCTTTCCTAGATACCTCAGAACTGTTACCTTACACACACACACACACACACACACACACACACACACACACACACACAGAGGCTTGGGGACATAATTACTAGCTTTACCTGAATTTGTTGCCTTTCAGGGAGATCTTCTCATGTCTCCTTTGTAACTCCTTCATGTAACTTCCTTCTTTGGAAAGGCTGCTTAGTTGCAATTGGAAAAGATCCACAGGGGATTCTAATGGGTTATGGGCCTTAGGAGTCACAGTCTGATTGTTACAGGGGTTAGAAGCAATTCTTTTTGAATGTTAATTCCCTAAATCTTGAATTTTACAAGGAGCTGTACTCACCAAGCATTTCATGGCTTTCTAGATATATACAGAAGTTTACATGTTTTTTCCCTTGATGTGATTAGGTAGAGATCATCAGTCAAAAATACATGATGAAGGGGTTGGAAAGATGGCTTAGAGGTTAAGTAAGAGTACTTCCTATTTTTGCAGAGGACCCAAGTTTGGTTTCCAGCATTTAAGGTTAGGAGGCTACAAGCACCGGAAACTCCAGTTCCAGGGGATTTGATACCCTTTTCTGGTCTGTGCAGGCAGTTACACCACCCACAGAATAAAAGTAAAAATTAGGTTTAGAGAGCTATTCAGCAGTTAAGAGTAAGAGCACTTAACTACTCTTCCAGAGGACCTGAGCTTTTCCTGCTACTCACTCACGACTGTCTGTAATTCCAGTCCTAGGGAATCTGATGCCCTCTTCTGGACTTTAGGCATTTCACACACATGATACACATGCAGACATGCACAATGCAGACAAACACTCATATTTCTAAAATAAATCAATCCTAAAAAAAATACAGGAGGGAATTGAACTTGCATCACCTGCCCACAATCCTCGGTAGAGTGTGATAAATGGAGGCTCAGGAGTTCAGGGCATATCCTTGGCTACATAAAACCAAAACTAAAAACCAAACTGTACTAAAGTATATGAAGCCAGCATCATGAAAAAGGTGTAATGGGGTAGAATCAGCTATAAACAAAAATTTTCACTCTTCATTTCAGGCTCTGTTGCTGTTTTATTTTCTGTTATTACAAGAGGGGTGTGTGTGTGTGTGTGTGTGTGTGTGTAGGGGTGTGGTTAGACACAAGGCAGCAGAGGGCAGGTGGCAATTATACCAAAAGCCTGTTCTACAAAACATTTCTTACTACACTTTTTTCACTGTAATACCTATATGTAAGAGATACTTATATTCATGTCTCTGTTAATGACTCACTTCCCTATTCACTGTGACCAAATACATATTTGACAAGAAGCCACAGAAGTCGGGGTATAGATTGGCAAATGGTAATAAGGAATATTAACTTGAGAGGTAGAATGGCTAGTGGGATGACCACAGGGCAGTGAAAAACAGTAGAACTCTGTAGTACTTGGGAACTGTTTCTTCCTTTGGAGCATTCTCATGGATATTATATTCTCCATAGAGAATAGTTTATTCCTAAGTCCCACTGCCAGTTGTATTGGTTGGTCTGTGTGCTCAGTGTCATACAGTGACAGCCAAAACAACAAGCACATTCTTTATGCTCAACAAGCAAATAGTTGAGGTATCAACGCGTGGATCATCCTATTTTCACATACTCCCCATGGAGCAATAGCAGTAGAATCGTGTCAGCAATGTTTTCAGCTTTGAAGAGAGTGTTTTATATAACAATTCATTTTTTTGTGTGTGTTTTACCACCTACCATTTTTTTTCTCAACTTTCTTTGTTGTTTCCTTTTATACTGACTTTATTTTTCATCCTTATTAGTGAAGATGTTCTTAGCTGGTTGGGAAGCCATGGGACAGCTAGAAACATGAACCCAGCTGTTAGACATAGGAAAGTGTTTCATCGTATGAGAAACTGTGAATCCATGGAATGTGGTTTGCGTTATGCCCATAACTGTCCCAAGACTTAACTTGATTCTAGATTTAAAAGTGAAAGAAAATAAGATTACGCTGTCCAGGAGGAATAATTTGCTCTGGGCTTTGAAGATGAGGTAGGGTATGGCTACTTGTGCTAAATGGAAAGGTAATTTGAAGAAAGTTTATTTTGTTTTATTTTATTTTATTATTTATTTATTTATTATATGTAAGTACACTGTAGCTGCCCTCAGATACTACAGAAGAGGGAGACAGATCTCATTACGAATGATTGTGAGCCACTATGTGGTTGTTAGGAATTGAACTCAGGACCTTCGGAAGAGCAGTCAGTGCTCTTAACCACTGAGCCATCTCTCCAGCCCTTGAAGAAATTTAATCTAATGGAATCACTATAATAGGCTCTTTTTTTTTTTTTTTTTTTGGTTTTTCGAGACAGGGTTTCTCTGTGTAGCCCTGGCTGTCCTGGAACTCACTTTGTAGACCAGGCTGGCCTCGAACTCAGAAATCCGCCTGCCTCTGCCTCCCGAGTGCTGGGATTAAAGGCGTGCGCCACCACGCCCCGCTTGTAATAGGCTCTTAAAAGAATTTGATCACCCACTCTTACAGCTCCAAGAGTAGAGACTATAAATGGGTACATTATCCAAGAGGTAGAAAAAAAAGGTTTGGCAGATCCTGGTGAATCCTGGTTAGTTATCAATTCTGTTCTTGTCAAGAGTCCATTCCTCTACTCAACCCCTCTTCCAGCCAACTAAGCAACAATTTCAGAAGATAAGACAATAGAAAGTGCTAAAGTTGTCACTACCGCACTCACCAAAGGCAATGAGATTGCTCACTGATGGAAAATATCGAGTAGAGGTCCTATTGTGACCCTGTAGGACCCTCACCCCTACAGATGTACAGTGCTGGAGTAAGCAGTGGAGTCTCTGCTGTCAGGAGAATTGTGACAGCTCGTATAGGAAGAAAAGCTTAAAAAGACAAATAATGGGAGAAGGGACCAAAGGTTTGTGCCAGATTAAAAAAGTCATAAAATGTCATTTTTCCGAGTTGTACATCTCCTGAGTCCTGCTACCTTTGTAGAGAACATATAGGTTCTTTTAATGAGCAGTAAAGAGGGTGGAGTGATAGAACTGAAGTGTACTGGTTGAGAAACATTCCATTTTCATGTTAAATTAATTTATTAATTAATTAATTTATTTTGGTTTTTTCGAGACAGGGTTTCTCTGTATAGCCCTGGCTGTCCTGGAACTCACTTTGTAGACCAGGCTGGTCTCGAACTCAGAAATCCGCCTGCCTCTGCCTCCCGAGTGCTGGGATTAAAGGCGTGCGCCACCACACCCAGCATGTTAAATTTATTTAATGTGATATTTCGACTCATTTAAATGGGCCTCTTCTGGTTTATTTACTTACTAAATTTACTTTTAAAAAATATTTTTATTTATTTTAGCTAAATTAGTTTTTGCCTGCATGTATATAAATGTATTATATACATTATATAGTGCCCATAGAGAAAGATGGTGTCAGATTTCCTAGAAGTGGAGTTATAGACACGTGTTCTGTATGGGTGCTGGGGACCAAACCTGGATTGTCTGCAAGAACAGCAAATGCTTTTAACCCCTGCTGTCTCTCCAGCCTCCAAATTGACTTTTGAATTACCAAATTTGCTAAGTATTTAGGTGTGTTCTGCTAGTTGACGAAAATTATTCAAAGCTAGAAGACATCACTGGCATATCTAATATTTTTATGTTTTAATATATATTATATAGTTTTGTACTTCTTTAAGATAGTGTCTCAGTGTAACCCAGGTTAGCTTTGAACTTGCTGTGCATTGAGGATGATCTTGGACTCCTGATCCTTCCTGAACTGAGTTATTGCTAGTATTGGAGATGTGTTTTAGCACACTAGCTCACTGGCATCTGAATAAAGTAGATAGATGAGGTGAGGTGTATCTCTACAAAGCTGCAGAGGAGAACTCATGGGTCTTTGAGAATTAATAGTCAAATTTTGCCCTAAATAGTCTTAACTAATTGGAACATCCCTGGCTTCTCCTTTCTCCTAAGTATTGTGGAAATCACCTTTGTGCTAACAGGTATGTGTTATGACACACCTTTTTTCTTTGTTTTTCTCATTTTAAACTTAATAGATTAATTTGCAGAATTAAAAAAAAGTTATGTGTCTGATGTAGGTTTATACATGTTGAGTGCAGTGCCCATAGAGGGTGAGAAAGGACATTTGGGTTCTCTGGAACTGAAGTTATAGGAAGTTTTGACATGTCTAACATGGGTACTGTGAACCAATTTTGGGGTTCTCTGTAGTTCTCTTACTGCTGAGCCATCTCTCAAGCCTCCTAATTTGTAGAATTTGCTCATTGTATAGTGATGTAGTTTTTCATTGAATATTCATTTCTCCATGGAATTCTACTATGAGAATGTACTGTAATTAATTTTATTGTTGATAGACTATTATAAGTAGGTTAGATATTTGCATATAGGTGGGTGTACACTGGTATACACTGCATGTGTTTTGTTTCTATTTGTTCTGACCACATAGTTTTCCTCTCAGTGACTCACAGAGGCGATAATTAAATTCTGGGTATAATTTCTCTGCTCAGTATCTTCTTTTGAATGTCATTTACTCTGACTTATATTTGTCCTTTATCATAACATTGTAGTGAATTAGTGAATAGAAGTTACTTTAATATGGCCAAAATGACCAGTTTTTCCTCTTATAGGTGCTACCTGTTTTAAGATGAACTTTCTACCACAAAACCATACTTTCAGGATTATTCTGTATACTTTTTGTACTTAGTTTGATAATCTTATTAATTTTTTTTTCCTTTTTTTCTGTTTTTTGAGATAGGGTATCACTGACTAAACCAGACTGACTTCAAATTCACAGAAATCCATCTTTGTCTCTGAAGCGCTGGGATTAAAGATGTGTACTGTCATGCTAGGCAATTATAATTCATTTTTACATTGTAAAAACATACCTGATTTTTTTCCCATGCAAATAAATGAGGTGTATTTTAGAATGTTTCATTGAAAAGTCTGTCCTGTTTGTTTGCTCTGCAGTGACCCTTCTACATACCCTTATGCATAAGTGTCCCTGTGTATATGGATCTACCCTTGGGGAACACTGACACATCTATTTTGAATGGTGTCTAAGATAAATGTTCAGCTATAGTAGAACTTTGTTTTCCTTCTATGAATACTTGGCTATCTTGCATACTCTTGGCCTTTTTCATTTCCACATTTGTTTTAGAATCATCTTGTTTCAGATTCTACATTCTTTGATTGGGTTTAAATTGAAATTTTTTTTTCTTTTTAAAGATTTATTTTATTTATTATATGTAAGTACACTGTAGCTGTCTTCAGACACTCCAGAAGAGGGCGCCAGATCTCGTTACAGATGGTTGTGAGCCACCATGTGGATGCTGGGATTTGAACTTATCACCTTCGGAAGAGCAGTCGGGTGCTCTTACCCACTGAGCCATCTCACCAGCCCCTTAAATTGAAATTTATCAGTCATTTTCAGAAGAATTTAACTTTGGGGGGGGGGGGTTCGAGACAGGATTTCTCTGTGTAGCCTTGGCTGTCCTGGAACTCACTCTGTAGACCAGCTGGCCTCGAACTCAGAGATCTGCCTGCCTCTGCCTCCCAAGTGCTGGGATTAAAGGCATGTGCCACCACGCCTGGCTAGAATTTAACTTTTAAAAATATTTATTTATGTGTAGAAGAAAATTTATTTTTGGGAATCAAACTCTGGTCTTCTGAAGAGCATTAGTGGTCTTAACTGCTGAGACATCTCTCCAACCCTGATGGTTTCCGTTTTAATTTCATGCAGTAGCATTTGTCAGTTCTTGGGATTTTGCATGCATGTATGCACACACACACACACACACACACACACACACACACACACATACACTACATGTATGCCAGGTGCCTACAGGTAGGGAGAGGACATTGAAATGGTTGTGAGCTACCGTGTGGGTGTTGGGAACTGAATGAGGGGCCAGAGCCAGAGCAGCCTATGCACTGACTTAAGTGTTGAGCTGGCCCTCCATCTCAGTGTATTTTGAATTTGCATCTTCCATGGATGCTGAATAGTTTTCAAATATTTATGCCTGTTTATATTTCTTTTGAGAACTCTATTGAGTTCTTGGTATTTAACTTTGAGAGCTCTTTATAGATTTTAGATATTGATTGCCTGTTGTATATATAGTTGGCAAAGATTTTTTTCTCATTTTATAGGCTGTTTCTTTGTTCTGCTGATTGCTTCTTAAAAAGTATTTATTTTTATGTGCATGACTGTTGCCTGCATGTATATATGTGCGCCATGTATGTGTGTGGTGCTCACAGAGATCAGAAGAGGGTGCAGGTCCCCTGGAACTGGTGTTACAAATGGGTTTAAGCTGCCATGTGGGTACTGGGAATCAAACATGAGTCTTCGAGAAGAACATCAGTGATGTGCTGAGACATCCTCCAGCCCTGATTCTTTCCTTTTTAATTTCATGCAGTAACATTTGTCAGTTCTTGAGATTATTTTCTGTGCTATTAGAAGCCTTTTCAAAAAAGTCTTTGCTTGTGTCTGTTTGTAGTGATAGGTAAAAATTTTTTTTCTCCAACAGTGTCAAATTTTAAGTCTTAAAAATAAAATCTTTGCCAGGCAATGGTGGTGCACACCTTTAATCCCAGCACTTGGGAGGCAGAGGCAGGTGAATTTCTGAGTTTGAGGCCAGCCTGGTGTACAAAGTGAGTTCCAGGACAGCCAGGGCTACATGGAGAAACTCTGTCTCAAAAAATCCAAAAAACAAACAAACAAACAAAATCTTTAGTCCATTTTGAAGTCAATTTTATGTTGTATAACCAATGCCAGATCAGTGCTGGGTAGGGATCTAGTTTTATTCTCGGGATGTCTAGTTTTTCCCAGCACCATTTGGTTTTGTGGGAAACCATGCTCTTTCTGTTACTGTGGCTCTGTAGTGGGAGTTGAGAGTAGGGATTAGGATATTCACAGCATTACTCTTTTCTGGTTTGGATTGTTTTTATGTTTTCATATTATTTTCTAGTTCTATGTAGAATGTAACCGACATTTTGATGGAACTTGTGTTCTTGGTAACGCTTTTGAAGTGTATATGCTTAGGTCAGTAATGCCAGTCTTCCTCTTTCAAGTACATTCATTTAAGGACATACATTTCTATTTACAAATTCTGCAATCTACAAATTACATTATGTAGTACATTCATTGTTAAGTACATACATTGTTAAGATGAAAATAATGTTCAGAATCTCATTATGACTTACCTTTTGACTCATCTTATTGGCAGTAATTTCAGAACAATGGCATTTACATAGTGCTTAAGGGTTTTATTCTTATAACTGCATTATTTGTGATTCTCTACTGCTCCTGAAAGTGAATCGCTTCCTGTACGTTTGGATGTATTCTCCCCCACAATTATTAGCAAGTGTGTGGAGGGAGATGATAATAACATTTATTCTTGTGTTTCAGATTTGCTGTTTGAGTTATTGTACATTTCTTAGCTCAAGTCCAACTATAATTACGCAAAGCGTTTGCATTCATGCTTGTTTTTATCGTCTTGTCTTAGCTGTGTTGGCGTGGAAGAACATCATGCTGTAGACATTGACTTGTACCACTGCCCCGACTGTGCCGCTCTCCATGGCTCTTCCTTAAGTAAGTACTAAATGCTTACAGAAAAACTTTGGAAACTTAGCACATGTAAGATGGTACTTTTATGATACTCTAATAATGTCATAATACCTCCTAAAAACTTTAGAAAAGATTTAAAAAAATACTTAGAATATATTTCTTGTCTGAAAAAATAATTAATAATTTGAGAAAATCTGTTTATGTAGCCCATTCTGGCCCTAAACATACACACACACACACACTGTGTGTGTGTGTGTGTGTGTGTGTGTGTGTGTGTGTGTGTGTGTAGTTTTTCAAGACAGAGTTTCTTTGTGTAGCCTTGGCTGTCCTGGAAACTCACTTTAGACCAGGCTAGCCTCAAACTCAAGAGAGATCCACCTGTCTCTGCCTCTCAAGTGCTGGGATTAAAAGCATGTGCTGGCAGACCCAAACTCTTGATACCCCTGCCTCTGCCTCCCAAGTGCTAGGTAAGCCTTTGAATAATTAAATATGCCACAAGAACAAGGGAGAAATATACTAACATTTTTAATTGCTTGTGTAAAGCTTCCAAACTTAAGTACATTTTTAAATTTTTTAAAAGATTTATTTATTATATGTAAGTACATTGTAGCTGTCTTCAGACACTCCAGAAGAGGGCATCAGATTTTGTTACAGATGGTTGTGAGCCACCATGTGGCTTCTGGGATTTGAACTCATGACCTTCAGAAGAGTAGTCAGCACTCTTAACCACTGAGCCATCTCGCCAGCCCAACATTTTCCAGTTTACAAAGCATGTCAAAGAAAAGCTTTCCTGACTTCAGGAGCTTAGCATGGCTGATGTTGTACTGGACTAAATTGAGATGTCATTGTACAGTTGTGAGAGAAAATAGTTAAAAGGCTTTGGAATAGAGTTATTTCTTTACAAATTTTTGACTGCAAAATATAATTTTTGTGTTCATAAAATTAAAGAAAAACTGTAGACGTTGTTATCTTAAAACTGGGAGGGCTAGAGTGCAACCATTAAAGGCTAAACCTCAGACTTTAATTTCCAGCACCCAGGGTGCTGGAGAGATGGCTCAGTGATTAAGAGCACAGACTGCTCTTCCAGAGGTCCTGAATTCAATTCCCAGCAACCACATGGTGGCTCACAACCGTCTGTAATGAGATCTGATGCCCTCTACTGGTCTGAAGAGAGCAATGGTGTAGTCATATACATAAAATAAAGAAATAATTCTTAAAAAAAAAAAAAAATTCCAGCACCCAAATCATCAAGGCCTCTCTCCCCAGCTTCCCTTTCCAGTAGTTGGAAGGCAGAGGCAGACACATCTATGTGAGTTCAAGGACAGCCAGGTCTTACTAGGAATTACGGGCCAGCCCAGGGCTGCATAGTGAGACTCTGTCTCAAAAACATACAAAACAAGAAGGAATCTTTGACTGAGGATACTTAGATAAACTATGGGTAGGGTGTAGGTAATCTACAGCCCCTTAATTTTGAATATGGAGTTTTGCCTCATATAGAAATTTTGTTATATGAAAAGAGATTTAGTAACAATTAGACTGATTATTTTAAGAGATACTAATAATTTTCTTAATCTCTTTATAAGAGACCTAGGAATTTAAGCTGTAGAAATACATATGAATAGTTTATGTCAAATACAAGTGATCTGTTTTTGTAATATACAGTATAAACCTTTAATATACCTTGTAGGATTGTTTACATGAATCTTGCTTGTAGCAAGTGCTTGAAGCACTGATGTATGTTGTATATAAGTTTTGGTCAAGAATAAGTTGGGAAGAAGTAAATAATACATTATATCAGGTGGAACAGAACTAAATTTTATATTAGTTTTGGTGTAAAATTCAATTATCTATTGCCACGGACTGGGTCTAGTCGGCCCCCCTCAATCCGTGGGAATCAGGGGTTCGGACAGATGGGCATGGAGTTGGCGAAAGTTGGGTGACATGATTTGAATTTTATTTGTCTGAAGTACTAAGTCACTAAGGCGCAGTACTACTTCAAGGGACACACTCTAGTCTTCCTATATGAGGTCATCTTTTAGAAATCCTAGCACACTTGCTAAATTGATTACACAGGCCATAATGGGTCACAACTTGCACTTTGAATAAAGATGTTTTAGAGAGATGTTTGCCTATTACTTGACCCTTAAAGTCAATCTTCTCTTTGAAGACCTTCATACCAGACATTGTCCATCTTCTGGGCAAACATCCAACTTTGAGTACTCAGAGGGAAGATGCCCAAGATGTAGTCCTCTATTTTGTCTTGATTTAAGGGTCACCCTCTCCCCCACTTCTCCCTCCACTTCCACTTGGGTAATTTCTTTTAATTCCTTCTCTCTGCTATTAAATGTTTCTTAATATCTAGGGTTTCTTGTTCCTGTCAGAATATCACAGATGTCTTTATTATAGATACAATTGAGACATTATAATATACAATCAGGTGAATGAAACTATACTTTCCAGTTGTTAAGAACCTTATTTTAAAGCAGAAAGCTGCTCCGCATTTGAATATATATTCTGTGTACTCCTCAGGCACATGCAGCTAAGGCAGACATTTGCTCCCCTTTCCCTGTGACTACTACTTTACTGTGACAATAGTTTACTATTCCTTCACTGCTTCCTCTAAAATAAAATTCAGTCAGCTGTTGTAGTGGCAATTTTATATTTCAAGCTTGTTGGCCAAATAGGACAATTGCATATTTCTCTTAATCTGTAGGTCAGCACATTAAAGGAAGTTAATAGTATTTTAGCAGGCTATTTTAGGCTGGGTGCTACAGTAAATAAGTACTTGACCTGTGTTATCTCCTTCAATATGTGCAACAATATTTTATGAGATATAAGGTAAATTATCTAATTAAATCTTGTATAGTTACTTGTCAGAGTTACTTTGGACCATAACTATCAAGGCATACACTGAGTACACGTTACTGATTAATGTGCTCTACAAAGATTAAAAGGAGCATCTAGCTGGGCATGGTGGCATATGTCTTTAACCCCAGCACTTGGGAGGCAGAGGCAGGTGGATCTCTGTACAAGAGCATCTTGGTCTGCATGGTGAGTTCAAGGAATGCCAATAGTATGTTAGAGAGACCCTGCCTCAAATGGGGGAGGGGGAAGCAATGTCATAGTTCACTTAGCAAACCGACAGCTTTTGTGTTGTTTTGTTTTTTAAATGATGATATCTGAGGAGTGCACAGCCTGTATGGTAGGAATGTAAAGCATCTCTGAAACATCTTTATTCAAAGTACAAGTTGTGATCCTTTCTGGTCTGTGTAATCTTTCTAGCAAGTATGCTAGGACTTCTAAAATTATGCCCACTTTCCTTGAGGCATTTCTACAGTGTATAAGTGTCCTTAAAATAATGCTGTTTGTGTTAGTTTTTGTTGTTGTTGTTGCTGTGATGAAATTCTATGACCAACTTATAAAAGAAGGATTTAATTGGGTTTATGGATCCAGAGAGTTAGAGTTTGTTACAATAGAGAGAAGGCGTGGCCATGGTAGTGGGTGACTGGAATAGCTGCTGAGCTCATAATTCTATCTACAAGCAGGAGGCAGAGAGAGTGTACTGGGAATGGTGGGAGGCTTGACACCTCAAGCTGGTCACCAGTGACACACCTCCAACATGCAGTCTAATCCATCCCAGACAGCCACCATCTGGGCACCAACTATTTAAATATATGAGCCACTGGGGGCTATTTTCAGTCAAATCACAAGTTTCTTCTAGCATTTCTGGAAATTTATCTTGAGGAATTAATCACAGAAACAGATCTATGTACTTGACTGTTAACCACAATGTTATATGAAGAAAGATTAAGAACAAATGATGTGCTTGTCTTAATTATTTTTCTGTTGCTGTGATGAAACACTATGACCAAGGCAACTTAAGATTTATTTATTTATTTATTTATATTTCTATTTATTTATTTATTTATTTATTTAAAGATTTATTTAAAGATTTATTTTATTTATTATATGTAAGTACACTGTAGCTGTCTTCGGACACTCCAGAAGAGGGATGGTTGTGAGCCACCATGTGGTTGCTGGGATCCGAACTTATCACCTTCGGAAGAGCAGTCGGGTGCTCTTACCCGCTGAGCCATCTCACCAGCCCCGCAACTTAAGTTTTTAATTTTAATTTTAAACTTAAGTGTTTAATTTGACTTATAGATTCAAAGGGGTTAGAGCCCATAATGACAGAACAAAGGAACAGCTGAGGGCTCACATCTTGACAAACCATGAGGCAGAGTGAGTAAATTGCAGACTCTTTTTGGAACCTCAAAGCTTGCCCCTCAGTGACACAGCTCATCTAACAAGGCCATACTTTTCCCCCCAGTTTTTTTTTTTTTTTAAGATTTATTTATTTATTATATGTAAGTACACTGTAGCTACCTTCAGACACTCCAGAAGAGGGCGCCAGATCTCGTTACAGATGGTTGTGAGCCACCATGTGGTTGCTGGGAATTGAACTCAGGACCTTTGGAAGAGTAGTCAGTGCTCTTAACCGCTAAGCCATCTCTCCAGCCCCATCCCCCAGTTTTTAAAAAAACGTTTTATTGATTCTTTGTGAATGTTTACATCATTCACCCCAATCCCACTCATCTCCCCATCCCTTCATAGCTGCCATCCATACCTACAACTTTCCCCCTCAATGAAAACAAAAATAAAAATAAAAAAAGAGCTGGGCGTGGTGGTGCACGCCTTTAATCCCAGCACTAGGGAGGCAGAGGCAGATGGGTTTCTGAGTTCGAGGCCAGCCTGGTCTACAGAGTGAGTTCCAGGACAGCCAGGGCTACACAGAGAAAGCCTGTCTCGAAAAACCAAAAAGAAAGAAAGAAAGAAAGAAAGAAAGAAAGAAAGAAAGAAAGAAAGAAAGAAAGAAAGAAAGAAAGTAAGTCAGTCATTGGTCTTGACTTGCAAGTGAAGCTGTTTGGGCAAAAGGAATACTGTGTGACACGCGGCAGCTTCCACGGCAAGATGGGTTTATTCTGCTTGGTCTGGTTGGAAGCCTCTGGCTTTTGCTACACTATCAATACTGGATCTTCAACTGGGACTTTTCTTGTATATTCTCTGTTGTCATAGAGATCCTACAGCTTTGGATCTACAGGACTGGCCCTTCACACACTCCAGCAGTTCAAGATGGGGTAGATGTTGGGGTGGGCCAACTCAGAGCCCTGGATCTGGGTATGGGTAGAAACTGAGTTGGTCAGCCTGCCAGTGCCCATGCCACCAGGGCCAGCTCTTCCACTTTGCCCAGATGAGGAGCAAGACCAGCTCTCCTTCACTCAGCCCATACTGCCTGTGCCAAGGGTCAGCTCTAGTTTGCTGCCCAGGTGAGCTATGGCCCACTCTCCCAAATGCTGCAGCCAGTGAGGGGTGGGGCCAAAGGCAACACTTACTAATCCCTGCAAGCAGTCCACTAACTAGTGACTAAGTATTCAAAGAGATTAGCTTCTGGGCATCATTCTCATTCAAACCACCGTTGTGCTTAAGAAGGAAAAAATAATTAAAACTTGGCACATCTACATATTAAAGTTGTTTGCTCTTTCTAATTTGCTTTTGAACATGTGATAGGGAAAAATGTTCATAAAACAAGAAAATAATCAGTATAAAAACATGATACCAGATGAAAATAAAAGTTTTATGTCTGTGTATAATAGAGGAAAACCTACAATAAGATACTCTTGAATTTTAAGACTGGTTTTTTGGGTTTTTTTTTGGGGGGGGTTCTCGCATTTTTCTTTTTTTTTTCTTTGATTTTCTTTTTCCAATTTTTATTAGATATTTTCTTCATTTACATTTCAAATGTTATCCTGAAAGTCCCCTAAACCCTCCCCCATCCCCCGCCCTGCTCCCCTACCCACCCACTCCCACATCTTGGCCCTGGCGTTCCCCTGTACTGGGGCATATGAAGTTTGCATGACCTAGGGGCCTCTCTTGCATGACCTAGGGGCCTCTCTTCCCAATGATGGCCAACTAAACCATCTTCTGCTATATATGCAGCTAGAGACATGAGCTCTGGGGGTACTAGTTAGTTCATATTGTTCTTCCACCTATAGGGTTAGAGACCCCTTTACTCCGTGGGTACTTTCTCTAGCTACTGTAAGACTGGTTTTAAAGATTTGTTTTTACTTCTATGTGTGTGTGTGTCTGTATTCTTATGTGCACATGTATGGGTGCGTGAGGAGACCAGGAGAGGGCATCAGAGATATACCTGATGTAGGTGGAGGGGGCTGAATTCTAATGCTCTGTAAGAGCAGTAAATTTTCTTAACTGTTGAGCCATCTCTCTAGCCATTGTATGAATGGTTTCAAATGAGAAAAAAAAGAATACACAAAGGATATCTTGTGGAATTTCTTATGTAGATTCAACTGTAATTCAAAAGTTTTCTTGCATTTTTAAGTAGGGTGGGGTAGGACTTAGATTTTCTGTATTGAAGATCTAGTCACAGAAAGTTACTTGGGAGATTTTAGTTTTTAGACTTTTAGTCTTTCTTACATATATATATATAAAAAACCCTGATTTCTACATCTGTTGGGCATGTCTGTGACTGTTACTAGGTGTGTATTCAGTGTTAGGTTCTTAGTAAGGGAAGCATTTGAAATAACTTAGAGCATGCAAGAAGTACAGAGTTTGATTTCCAGTGTTTGATAAATCATGGTTATATGCCCAGCATGCCTTGCTTTAATTATGTCTTGGTGCGCTCGTCTCTGTTCTTTGTGTCAGTAGATATGTGCGTATATGGATATTAAATCTTTACATAAAAGAGAATGGTGCTATGCTGTTAGAATAGATTTTTGATGTGTGATCAAATGCCTTATCCTGAGTAGATGGTTTGGAAGATGTGGTTAATCATAGTATGACTTGATGTTTTAATAAAAGTTAATTTTAAAAAATTAGTGTAGTGTCGTTAAATGTGAGTAAATAAAAAACTTAATTTGCTGCTTTAAAGTCTTTGATTTAATTTTTAAGTTATTTTGAATGAAATGATCAGGCTTTTAAAAACCCTCAGTTAGTTATAATTACAGTATTAGCTTTTGCAAAATTTTCTTTTGTGGGCTGGGAATGCATTAAAACACTTGAGTGTTTCCATTGTGCCTACAGTTGTTAACTTCTGATTATGTAGACTATAACAATTAGACAGTACATAACATTGCCAGTCAGCAAACATGTTTCTTTTTTTTCTGACTTTGTGTAAATTCAGTGAAGAAGAGGAGGAACTGGCATAGGCACGACTACACAGAAGTGGATGATGGCTCCAAACCAGTTCAAGCTGGAACTAGGGCCTTTGTTAAAGAACTACGTTCTCGAGTCTTCCCAAGGTATGGAATCTTATTCTGGCTTACACATCATTTAACAGCATTCGCTGATACAGTGGCATTATCTAAAGTGGTCTTTCCAGATCTCCCTGGCACCATGCCATTGGTGTCAGCTGTAAAGGAAATAAAAAAAATATCAGGACATTCCAGGGGATAGGAGTAACTAAGGTTAGATTTGTGAAACTTCTTCTGTGTGTATGCACACTGTAAAAATGCTCATTCCCAGGATTTGAAACATACTAATTTGGAGCAGTTTCTGATTCCTTCTGATAATGTAACTGCTGTTTTTCTTCTGACCTTTTCCTGTTTTGCATATGTTTTTTCTCAAATCATTGTATTGGCTGTCCGGGCCTTGGGCCTACCAGAAGCATTCATTGCTTAGCCTCTGATGACATCAGGACTGAGCTCTTTGAATCTGAAAAATAATGGAGTATATCTGAGTTGTCTAAGCTAAATGAGAGTCAAAAAGCATTAGAAAGCATTTAATCATGCTAATTCAGATCATTTCCCACTCGCTGCCTGACATCTATTTAAAGAGATAATGCTTAATAGGCTTTTACACAAGATCATATCTCAGCTTGTTAAAGAGAGGAAGCACAATTTAAATTTAAATCACAGTATCATGTTCAGCCTATTACGGAATTTTCTTTCAGGTTTTGCAATAAAAACCCTGCTATTTTTTCCTCTGTCTTTATGATTTCTTTGCTCTGTTCACCACCTTTTAGTCTTTAAATGGAATCGTGATGAAAAACCATCCACCTTCCACATTTGTCTCCCTCTGGTTGGGTGAGACAGAAAAAAAAAAAAAAAAAGCCACAAAACAGTGTGTCCAGGTGATTTTTGATGAATTTAAGAGTCTTGTTTTTGGGCCAAGATTGGTGGCTCATGCCTTTAATCCCAGCACTTAGGAGGTAGATATAGGTAAGTTTGAGGCCAGCCTGGTCTACAGAGTTCCAGGACAATCACAACTGCTACAGAGAAACCCTATCTTGGGTGGTGGTGGTGGTGGTAGTGGTGGGATTTTGTTCTCAAGCTATCAGTTACCAGTTTGCTTGTTTTTCTTTTTACTGGACAATACTTTATTTTATTTTATTTTATTTTATTTCACACAACCATAGATTTTTAGTCTGGGCCTATTTACAGGTCTTAGATGTTTTGTGTTCTCCTAAAAACCATCTATGCAAAATTAGTGTCTGTGTGGGCGGACGTTTTTTCAGGGAGATGAAATAGGGCTTTTTTTATTTCAAAGATTTGTGACCTTCAAAACTAGCATTAAGATCCTTAGTAATTCATATTTTCTTCTGCCAAGGTAAATCCAGATGAGAATAGGTTACAAATAGGATCACAAATATCTAAACTAATATTGCGGTTAATTAAAAGGCTCCTTTTAACTAACTCTAGCTTTTGATTATTTAAATCATAGCAAAATAATTATTGAATTAAACATAGTTGATGTAATGTATATAGGGTATATAAAATAAATTGAGTAGGTTTTCATAATTTCCTATGTAAGATATAATGTAAGTCAAGATATTTTTCTACTTCAAAACATTTATGTTTGTGTGTGTGTGAATAATTCTTTGAAATGTGACTGTTATGAATGGTATTACACAGTTTACTTTTGTGATGTATATCATAGGTACCTTTTCATATGAATACATCATTTGCCTCACTCTGTAACTGTTATATTACACCTAACACTTTCCATTCCTATGTGATCTATTGTTTTATTAATTAAACATGAATTTTATTTTTAGAGTTCTGTGAAAGTTTTAAAGAGGAGAATTATTTTGAGAACCACTGAAATGAATGCTTCCACCACATTTTCTGAGTTAACTCATTACCTAATAGGACTTTTATAAACAGCTTATCCACAAAAGTGACATTTCATTCTTATGTTTTCTTAGTGCCGATGAAATCATTGTAAAGATGCATGGCAGTCAGCTGACACAAAGATATCTGGAGAAACATGGATTTGATGTCCCTATTATGGTCCCTAAATTAGATGACCTTGGACTCAGGCTCCCTTCACCTGCTTTTTCAGTGATGGATGTGGAACGTTATGTAGGTACGAACTTGGTTCCTCTAAGTACTTGCAAAAACATGGTAAAACTACTAGTCTTAACAGTTTTGTTGTGGGATGGAAAATATCAGCTCTGCATGCTGGATGCATCATAAGGGTCAGAAAAAGTAAAGTCAGAAGTACTTCTGTTGAAAACAATTCTACAGACCTACGATAGTCAGAAAGGAACGAAGCATTTTATCTATGCTTACTTTGTCAGCCTTCTCCTACTGCTCTCTTAGTAGTTAACTTGATATTCCTGTAGGGAAAACCATTACTGAAGGGTATCCATAGATTCCAAGACATGAGAAACTGGAAACGTTCTAAGGTAGAATTGGGGGTATAAATTCTGAGCTTGGTAGTAGTCATCTGGATCCTGCTTCTTGACCTCTTTTAGAGTAGAGGCTATAAAAAAAATAAGATTGAATTCAAACATGTAGTTATGTTAATGACTGGTAAATATTTCCATTTAATGATACCTGAACTGACTTGTAATTTAGAGACTCAAGAAAGAAAGAAACAAGCGTGATGGCACACACCTTTAATCCCGGCACTTGGGAGGCAGAGGCAGGCGGATCTCTGAGTTCGAGGCCAGCCTGGTCTACAGAATGAGTTCCAGGACAGCCAGGGCTACATAGGAAAACCCTGTTTCAAAAAAAAAAAAAAAAAGAAAGAAAGTAAGAAACAAGGCAAAAATTAGATTGCCATATTTTTGAGATTTTTGTTCCTTTCATTTATGTTCACTGTAAAGTTTATAGAGTTGACCATATGTATATGCCATTTGGTAACAAAAAAATAGGTGTTATTTGAGAATCAGAACCCAAAGCCACCTTGTCTCAAAATTGGGGGTTCACTCCTACCTCTTGTTTCCTCAGCATGTTATATCGAAGAAGCTGTCCCTTTATTCATTTTCACTAATAATTGTTCCACTTTGAAAAATTCAGCTAAATGCCATGACTATAGCATTCATCTAAATTTAAATATATGATAAACTAGGAAATAAGGCTTATATTTAATTGAAACCTAACTGCCTATAAGTAAATTTAGTTATTATAGGAAAAGTTGTTCAAACTACTTTATTCACTAATTTTTTTCTTACTTTTTCCTTATTTATTAATGGATATTTTATTTATTTACATCTCAAATGTTATCCCCTTTCCTGATTTCCCCTCCGGGTACCTCCTATCCCATACCTCTCCCCCTGCTTCTATGAGGGTACTCCTCTACCCGCCCACCCACTCCTGCCTCCGTGCCTTGGCATTTCCCTACACTGGGGCATTGAGCCTTGATCAACAATCAACAAATGGAACCTCATAAAATTGCAAAACTTATGTAAGGCAAAGGATACTGTCAATAGGGCAAAACGGCAACCAACAGATTGGAAAAAGATCTTTACCAACCCTATATCCAATAGAGGTCTAATATTCAATATATACAAAGAACTCAAAAAGTTAGACTCCAGAGAAACAAATAATCCTATTAAAAATGGGGTGCAGAGCTAAACAAAGAATTGTCAACTGAGGAGTACGGAATGGCTGAGAAAAACACCTAGAGAAATGTTCAACATACTTAGTCATCAGGGAAATGTAAATCAAAACAGCCTGAGATTCCACCTCATACCAGTCAGAATGGCTAAGATCAAAAACTCAGATGACAGCATATACTGGTGAGGATAGGGAGATAGAGAACACTCTTCCGTTGCTTGTTTGATTGCAAGCTGGTACAGCCACTCTGGAAATCAGTCTGGTGGTTTCTCAGAAAATAGGACATAGTACTATCTACTAACTTGTAGCACTGCAAAGCTCTTCAGTTAAAATAACAGTAGTACAACTATTATGTTTTATATGAAGATAACGGGATCTGTGGCAACATTACTAGTCTATATAAAGTTACATTGACATAAGAATGGAACACTTATGTTCTATTTCAGATTGGTTACCTCTTGCCATATTTTGCATCTGAACTCATTCTGTAATCCCTTGTAAAGGGGTTTTGTTTCCTAGGGTGGTGCCTCAGAGGTCTGCAAGCATCATCTTGTAGTTTTATAGGGAACACTGTAAGGTGATCACAACTCAGAAATGTGAGCATCCAAGACGACACTAATATGAATTGGCCTTTGCTTGATAACCACAGACTCTTCAGGGAGAGTATTAGAAGACACAACCAGTGAAGCAGAAATTATTTGCCCTGATGAACTTGTTTACTGATCCCCCAGTGCCCTCCCTTTAGACTCTATAGCACTATAGAAATTAAAGGGAAATGCCAGTCTTCTTTTTTATGCATGAGGAAACTGAGACCCAGGAAAGAGTGGACAGTTTTCATATCCCAATTTACTGTTTTTGTTTGTTTGTTTTTGTCATTTTAAGCCACCCACAAGAAATCACTGACACTTAGAAGGCTTAGAATACATTATTTTTACAATCAGTGTTACTTCTATTGTAGTTTTATAATTGACTTAATTAGCATACTATGCAAATAGGATTTTTAGTATTTTTATTTAGAATATCTATTTATGCAGCTTCTAAGGCAATAGTAAGATTGTAATTTTTTTCTGCAGGTGGTGACAAAGTGATAGATGTTATTGATGTGGCAAGGCAGGCGGACAGCAAAATGACACTTCACAATTATGTTAAATACTTCATGAATCCTGACAGACCAAAAGTGCTAAATGTGATCAGCCTTGAATTTTCAGATACAAAGTGAGTATCTCTGGACAGTTTGCTTGAGAAGTCTGAATTTTAGCTAAATGTAATTTAATGATATTTTCGTAAGAAACATAATTGTAACTTTTATAGTTATCCTTCGGAAACAGTATTCCAAATTTTGCTTTGCCAGGCTTATGAAATATTTAGAAACAAGATGTAGCTGGGTATAGTGGCACACACCTTTAATCTTAGCACTCAGGATACAGAGGCAGGTGGATCTCTGTGAGTTCAAGGCCAGCCCGGTTCCAGAACAGAGCTACATAAAGAAACCATGTCTCCATGA
>LR756426.1:345461-527424 GCA_902729485.2 Mus minutoides | reverse complement strand
TGCATTAAAATCTGAATTGGTTCAGAAGAATTGAGAAGAAAGGAGCAAAATTACAGTGATCATTGCTTCTGGCCTTAGGATGAGAATGAGACAAGTTGGATAAACCATATATGTCTATAAAACGACTAATTCTTTTGGTTTTTATTTGTTCTCTTATCTAGAACTACATTGCTTAATAAACATTTGGTTTATGTGGCTAGATTTAAATAATTAAAATTTAATATAATTAAAAATTGAGTTGTTCATTCCCACTAGTTACATTACACATAGCTAATGACATGTACTGGAGACAACACATTTAAAAAGCAACAACATTCCATCACCATTGAATCTACCTATAAGTTATCTATAAAATCTTTATGGTGCTGAGGGTGAATTCTGAGAGCTGATTATGCTATGACCGGAGCTTGTTAACATAATTCTGTTTGTGGCTCTTTATCTAATCTTTATCTTCCTTTCTGACTGTGCTTGCTGCGATAGAATTATTGACTCTTATCAGTTGCGGGTGGGAGGAATTTTAGTTGTTCTGAACTTGCAGATTAGGGAATTAGCTGGTGATCAGATATGTGGCTTTTTTTTTTAACTTAAAAATCTTAATTGAATTTAATTTAGATCCTTTTATTGGGAAATTGTACCAATGTAGGCCATCCTGAGATTGGCTTTTTTTTTCAAAGTAGTATGATTACTTCCTTCTAGGGTGAGAAGATTTTTTATTTGATAAAGCCAACAAATGAAAATTTGGCACTCTATGAATCTTGGAGTTCATCTGTGACCCAGAGTGAGGTGTTCTTTGGAGATAAAGTAGATAAATGCTACAAATGTGTGGTAAAGCAGGGACATACCTTATTTGTTCCTACAGGTAAGGTTTTAATCTCATCTCCTACTTCCCATGGTTGATTGTTGAGGGTTGGGCTGATCCAAGGCTATCCCTGAAGCCCGGATGCAAGGAAAATGAACGGAGTTCCTTGTCTAAAAACTAGGAACATGCTTGGCAGAGCCAGTATAGCCTGGGATTAGAGCCTTGGGAGCTTTTTCCTGAGGCCCTCAAGTATTGAAAAGTTCCCTGTCTAAATCCAGCATGCATGGCAGAGCCTGTAATGGCCTGGGGCTGGGACTTTGGGGAAGCTGCTTTGGATCCTGAGAACCTGACTCTTCCTACCTTATCAGTCCCAAGGCCACTGTGTGCTCTGTCTTCAAAGCTCTTGAGATACCCTATGTTCCCCTTTTGCAACATTGTTTGATTAGCTTCTAGTTTGATTAGTGCTAACTTAGTTCCATTGTATGATAGCTGTTGCTGACTTTGTCCTGTTTCTGCTCTGGAAATAGTATATATAAGATGTTGTACTTCTTAATAAGCTTCCTTGGCATAAGACAGAAGTTGTGCAAGACCCCTGTCTTATTTACTTTTTCATCTTCTGGCCACCTTCTACTTAGGACCCTGTTACTAAAGAACCACCTCTGGTCTAGATCAGAGATAGAGAGTCACATGGAGTCAGCTTGTAATTAAAACCAACTTTGAGCCGGGTGTGGTGGCGCACGCCTTTAATCCCAGCACTTGGGAGGCAGAGGCAGGCGGATTTCTGAGTTCGAGGCCAGCCTGGTCTACAGAGTGAGTTCCAGGACAGCCAGGGCTACACAGAGAAACCCTGTCTCGAAAAACCAAACCAAAACAAAACAAACCAAAACAAACCAAAACAAACAAAAAAAACCAACTTCGGCTTTGATATATTCAGAATGTGGCTTTTATGTCCTTATATAAGAAAGACTAGGAATTTTTTACTTGTTTGTTCATTTGAGGACTTGATCATCATCCTATTAAATAGTTCAATTTAATGACTTTTAATAGATTAGTATGATCACACAACCATCAATGCCATCTAAGTGGAGAATGGTTTCATTGTGTTCAAAAGAAACCCCAAACCTTTTAGCAAACACTGCCATTCCCTACTTCCTTGACCCACTGGCAACTACTACTATACTTTGCATGCATTTGCCTATTTTGACAATTAATATGTTTTAAACCTTTTGTGTCTAGTCTCTTCCCTCTGTCTACTTTTGTATCTCTTCTGTTCTGTTTTTTGTTGGTTTGTTTGTTCCACTGGTTGGTTTTTGGAGAGAGGGTCTCATATAGCCCAGGCTGGCCTGGAACTTACTGTGTGGTTGAAACTGTCTTGCCTCTCCTGAATGCTGAGGTTATAGGCATGTGCTATCATGCTCAGCTGTGAGGTATTTCCTAGGCTCATCCATGCCATAGAACAACAACCTTTTTTGGCATAACAGTATTCCTTTGCAGGATATACCATAGTTTGTTTATTCTACTCATTACTTGATGAACATTTGGGTTGTTTCCACTTTTGTGACTTTAGTTTTTTGAACTTTTATGTATAGAGATGTTTTTGTTTCATTTCTTTGGTGTGTATATCAAATAAAATTATTTTGTTATATTATTTACCTGTGCTTAATTCTTTGAAGAACTACCTACATCTTCTCTACTTTATTCATCAAGTATTGATAATGGTGGTTGGCAGTGTGGATAAATATCCAGGGTATAGACTCTCCGGGCCAGTGGTTTTTCGAGACAGTAATCCACCTGCTGCCTCTGCCTTTCAAGTGCTGGGATTAAAGGCATGTGCCACCACTGCTCAGCTGGGCCAGCATTTTTGAGAGCCTTGTTCTTCTGGCTTGGATGACCTAATGGCCCTAGGGTTTATAGGGTTATCAAAACACCTAGAACCCTAGAACCATTAGGTCATCCGAGCCAGAACACTGTTCTCAAAAACGTTGGCCTAGAGAGTCTATAGCCTGCATATTCATTTACACTGCCAACTACTATTACCAATAATTGAGCCATAAAGTACAAAGAAGTTTGGTAGTTCCTCAAATGGAAAATGTGTTCTCTTAATTAAAACCAGATTTGACTAGCCTCTGAATAAAATCTTACATTGGTGATTGTTTTTAAATTAGAAAAAAAAAAGTAGATAGCACAAAACCTAGCATATTATTGGCCTTTAATAAATGAGTCAATCAGTTATAGTAATCACCAGCTTCTTAGTGCCAGGGTATGAAGTTAATTGACATTGGTTTTCAAGTTATTTATTTCACAGGTAGATAACATCTGTTCAGTTTTGAGGTTGGAATATCGCTGATTTGTGTTTTCAGGGTGGATTCATGCTGTGCTCACTTCTCAGGACTGTATGGCTTTTGGAGGTAACTTTCTGCACAACCTCAACATTGGCATGCAGCTCAGGTTTGTATCATCAGTACTCACAGGATCTTTTGTTCCTAATTAGAACATTTATGCATGTTATAAAAAAGTACGATATGCAGAGTGTGGTGGTGCACGCCTTTAGTCCCAGCACTTGGGAGGCAGAGGCAGGTGGATTTCTGAGTTCGAGGCCAGCCTGGTCTACAGAGTGAGTTCCAGGACAGCCAGGGCTATACAGAGAAACTCTGCCTCTAAAAAAAAGTATGATACATTTTGAGATTCTGTGGAGATAGGCTTTGAAGAATAATTAGGAATGGGAATTTTAGAGGATCCTTTCAAATGTAAAATAAAATTAATAACTTGTTCGATATGATGATAGCTCCCACATTTCAAATTTTATAAAATATATTTTTCTTTGTCAATAAACTAGTATTGTGAGAATGATTAAATTAGTCAGATCTGGGTATACCAGTGGAGCTAGAACAATCCTTAAGTCAGGATTGCTGTCAAAATACCTTTATATTTTGATGTAGGCAGTTATTTCACCTTTTGATGAGATCTGACCTTGTGGTAACTTTGTCCCTTCACTGTACTCAGAAAGGGTTTACTGTTAGCCACGTTACATACAATAACAATATTTCATGATGGACACTGAGTGATGGCTCAAAAAAGGGGAAGTACCTTTTGAGAAGCCATGGATCATTGGGATTCCCCGAATGTGGTGACTCCTGCCACTATGTGTGTACATGGGAGCCCTTAATGTTTTGGCTGTTGAAGTTAGCAAAAGAGATGATGGCTCCTACACATACAAGGCTTTTAATCCATGGTAGGTTGTTTTAGTCATTTTTTACCTGAGCTATTTCTGGAGCAGAGATGACTACTTCTATAATGCTGTCGAATCTATAACAATATTGTAAAAACTATGGTCCTTATCTTTATACTTTGACTAGTGCCAAGTATGGTATTGATCCTGAATGCTTAGTAGAGCCTAAAGAGAATGTTGGTGGGTATGCAGTGTTGCCCAACATGGACTTTTAACTGATTTTCAACATTGTTTTATTAGTGGAACTATCATAAAATCTCTTTTTGTTAAAATTAGGATACAAATCCCAGAAAATGAAGTGATATTTTACAATATCCAATGTAAGTTTTCTTTCGAGACAGGGTTTCTCTGTATAGTCCTGGCCATCCTGAACTTACACTGTAGACCAGGCTGGCCTCAAACCCAGAGATTTGCCTGATTCTACCTGCCTTCTGATTGCTAGGATCAAAGGCGTACACCACTACCACCACCTGGCCCCCATGCAATTCTTAGGTAGACTGTCAAATTTAGTAAGGTCACAGTTTGGTCTTGTCAAAAAGTGATGTTGTTAAGTAAATATACAGTTCTTTATATTTATCATGGCCTGCTTGTTTTCAGTTGATTACCTTCATTTAACTTTTAAAATGCTAACATTAATATTAATCGTTCTTCAAATTTCATTCATTTAGGTGTTATGAGATGGAAAAAAGACTAAAAACACCAGATCTTTTCAAATTTCCTTTCTTTGAAGCCATATGCTGGTTTGTAGCCAAAAGTTTGCTGGAAACCTTGAAAGGTAATGAGTGATTTGCACACTGTTCTGTGATGAAATGTATGATTGCAGAGTTTTTGTTTTTTTTTTTTTTTTTTTTTTTTGTTTTTCGAGACAGGGTTTCTCTGTATAGCCCTGGCTGTCCTGGAACTCACTCTGTAGACCAGGCTGGCCTCAAACTCAGAAATCCGCCTGCCTCTGCCTCCCTAGTGCTGGGATTAAAGGCGTGTACCACCACGCCCGGCCAATTGCAGAGTTTTTGAGGAGTACCTTTTCCTAGATGTCACCCTCCATTTCAAAATTATTTTGTTTTTATCTTTAATTGTGTGTGTGTTTGGGGTGGGGGTTGTAAATGTGAATACAGTGTCGGAAACTGAACTCAGGTCCTCTGCAAAAGCAACACACTCTTAACTGCTGAGCCATCTCTCTAGTCTGGCTCCCCCCAACCCCTTTTAAAAGTATGCATTTTCCCCTCCCCCTGATAAAAATCTTTTTAGCACTTAGAGCAGTGTTTCTCAATCTTCTTTAATACACTTCCTCATGTTGTAGCAACTCACCGCCATCATAAAATTATTTTGTTGCTACTTAAAAACTATAATTTTGTTACTGTTATGAATCATAATTCAAATATCTGATATGCAGGATATCTGATATACCACACTGTTAAAAGGGTCATTTGACCCCAAAGGGGTTATAATTCACAGGTTGAGAACCACTAAGTTAGAATATTTCGTATATAATTATCCCCTTCCCATTACTGGGAAATAATCATTTCATTTAGTGGATGAGTGTTTTGCTCTCTAATGTGTAGTTTGTTATTACCTAACACTTGTTCTGAAATATTTGCCTAAATAATTAGAGGGGTGGGGGATAGGCATGGTGGTGCGCATGCCTTTAGCACTTAGGAGGCAGAGGTAGGCAGCTCTTGAGTTTGAGGTCAGCATGGTGTACATAGTGAATCCCAGCTGGGACCTCCCTCATCTCAATAAAAAAAAAAAAAAAAGAAAAAAGGAAGGAAGGAAGGAAGGAAGGAAGGAAGGAAGGAAGGAAGGAAGGAAGGAAGGGGAAGAAAGAAAAAAAGGAAAGAAAGAGAGAAAATGGGGGAATGGTTTGTGTATCCTGAATGTGCTATCAATCACCATTATGATTGTTATGCTAGCTAGTTTAATTCACCTGTTAGCATACAAACCAACTGAAGAAGAATGTTTTTACCTGAGCCTGATGGTACAAATCTATAATTCTACTCAGACATATGAGAGGCTAGAACAGGAGAATGACAAGATCAAGACCAGCCTGGGCAACTTAGTGAGACTTTGTCTCAAAGGAAAACGAGTGCTGGGGATATAGTATAGTCCATTAGTCAGCAGGACTGAGGCCCTAGGCTCAATCCCCACTACCCCCACGCCCCCCACCCCAGAGCAATTTTATATTTAGACTTGAAGATCTCTCTCTCTCTCTCTTAAACAGGGTATAACTTCAGATTTTGATATTTGTATTTTAATTTAATGTTTGAGCAGTCAAGTTGAAGACTGGAACTTCATTTACTTTTTTTTTTCATTCTCTGTGCTAGTGGGAATATAATTTGTTTTACTAGTTAATTAGCAAATGGTGATACCTTTAAATATTTTTAAAATTATTTTATGTGTATAGATGTAGGTTTGTGTACCATATGCACCTGATATGAGAAGAGGGTGTGAGATTGCTCAGAACTGGAGTTACAGGCAGTTACGGGCCACTACCTTAGTTAGGATTTCTGTGGCTGGGAAGAGATGCCATGACTACAGCAACTCTTTCTTAGAAGGAAAACATTTACCTGGGGCTGGCCTACAGTTCAAAGGTTATTTCATTGTTTTGCTGGGTAGCTTTATAGCTTGTAGGTAGACATGGCACTAGAAGAAGTAGCTGAGTTTTACATCTGGATCTGCAGGCATGGAAGAAAGAGAGACACTGGGGCTGGCTTGAGCTTCTGAAACCTTAATCCAACTCCCAAACATACTTCCTCCTACAAAGCCACACCTACTCCAACAAGGTCACACCTCCTAATAATGACACTCCCTCTGAGCCTTTGGGAGCAGTTTTCATTCAAACCCCTACAGCCACCATATGGGTGATGGGGAATTGAACCTGGGCCCTCTGCAAGTGAGTGCTGTTAAACTGTTTTGCCATCTCTCTAGCCCCAAATGATGATACTATTATCAAATGATGATACTATTATAGTATTAACTCTTAGGAGAACAGGTGATACAGTGATCTAGAGTTTAGACATTTATTTCTTTATTCAGTTAGTAATTATATAAGAAAAGATGAAATGGAAAAAAAAAGTAACAACCAAAAGTTTATTTTTTAGTATAGCATGTATGTGTGTACACACACACACACACACACACACACACACACACACACACACACACACACACGATAAAACTCTGGGGTCATTTCTGGCAAGGTGCTTGTGATACAAGCCTGACCACCTGAGTTTGAACCCTGGAGCCATATAGGAGTGAAAGGAGAGAGCCAATTCTGCATTTTTGTCCTATGGGCTTACGCACATAAAAATTTTTTAAAAAAAATACATTTGCAAAGATTATGCTTTATTTTGAATGGAAGGTGAGAACAATGGGTCCTTGCAGTACAGTGTCAGGATAGAGGCTGTGACAGTTTTAGGGGTGTGTGTATGATGGTTAGGGTCCCCAGATGAGGAAGACTACATAAGAACAACCGATGCTCTAGAAATGAGACTTCAGTGTGAGTATCTGACACTGTCAGGAATTGTTCTTGGCTAAAAGAATGGAAGTGAACTATGGAGTTGTACTCTTTTCTCAGTGACAAGGTTTTTTTTTTTTAATTAGATTTTTAAAAATTTCAAATGCTATCCCGAAAGTTCCCTATACCCTCCCCTGCCCTGCTCCTCTACCCACCTACTCCCACTTCTTGGCCCTGGCATTCCCCTGTACTGGGGCATATAAAGTTTGCAAGACCTAGGGGCCTCTCTTCCCAATGATGGCCGACTAGGCCATCTTCTGCTACATATACAGTTAGAGACACGAGCTCTGGGGGTTCTGATTAGTTCATATTGTTGGTCCGTCTATAGGGTTGCAGACTCCTTCAGCTCCTTGGGTACTTTCTCTAGCTTCTCCATTGGGAACCCTGTGTCCCATCTAATAGCTGACTGTGAGCATCCACTTTTTGCCAGGCATTGGCATAGCCTCATACGAGACAGCTATATCAGGGTCCCTTCAGCAAAATCTTGCTGGCATATGCAATAGTGTCTGGATTTGGTGGCTGATTATGGAATGGATCTCTGTGTGGGGTAGTCTCTGGATGGTCCATCCTTTCATCTTAGCTCCAAACTTTGTCTCTGTAACCCCTTTCATGGGTATTTTGTTCCCTATTCTAAAGAGGAGTGAAGTATCCACACATTGGTCTTCCTTCTTCTTGATATTCTTGTGTTTTGCAAATTGTATCTCGGGTATTCTAAGTTTCTGGGCTAATATCCACTTATCAGTGAGTGCATATCTAGTGACTTCTTTTGTGATTGGGTTACCTGTGACAAGGTTTTTTTGTTTTTTTGTTTGTTTGTTGTTTTCTCCTCTTGAACATAATCTCCAAGTTCAAGTCTTGAAAAGCAAGAACATGTATTATACATTTGTAAAAATATTTTTAAATGTCTTTGTTTTAAAAATAAAAGTCTTAAGTCCTGAACTAGAGATAAGAGACTGAAAGTTCTATACTTGGTTGATATCTTAAATCTTTTCAAATCTTATTCTGGCTCCGAGACCTCAAGAGCCTATCATTTTGTTAGACAGAGGAAGCACTACTAATACGTATTCATTCCGCCTGTCTCTTCCCTCACCACAGATTTCTTCTTTTGAGGGGCTCACTAACCTTTGAGAATAAAATAGGCGTTTATCTGAGAGATGAAATCGTATTATTACTCGGTAAACTATAGCAACAATTTAGTCTTAGAAATAACTCATATTTTGTCACCTCACATAGAGAAGTTCAGAAATCCTGAGTGAGGTCTATCACATTTATTATTCAGGGTGTTTTTGTTTTTCTTATTTTTAAACAGGGTCTCACTGTGTACGGAACTCACTGTGTACGGAACTCACTGTGTAGAATAGGCTGGCTTCAAACTCAGAGAGATTGGTTAGCCTCTGCCTACCAAGTGCTGGGGTTAAAACATGTGCATCACACTTGGCCCAACACTAAATTTTTTGAAGAATGGTCATGGAGCAGCTGTCTATATCTTCTTTAGTGTCTTTTTTTTTCCTTTAGTGTCTTTTACAATGTTGTTAAACCTTGCACTTTCATATCTTGATAGATTTATTCCTAGGTACTTTGCAGTTTAGTGCTATTAATATTAAGAAAATAACATATAGTTATTCCCATGGTAGAACCATGTAAAATTGCTATTTTTATAATTCAAAATGGTCAAATACTGGCAACTCCATATGGTTCAACCTAATTGCAAGGGTCCAACCCGGACCTTGTGCATATTAGGCAAGTCTTCTACCCCTTTGCTATAATATAATTCTAGCCCTGAAACAAGCACTTTCAATTAAGTCGTTTTTGTTTACCTTGAATAGAGGTTACCTTGAACAGAGGTTACCTTGAATAGAGGTTACCTGTGAAACAGCCTTTTTAAACTAGGTGCACACAAGTATGTGTGCTTGCCGTCATTATAGGCATTCATCCCGGAAATAGGAATGGTTAGCTGTTTCCTCACAGTACATTCTTCATCACTAACCCTTTTACTTCCTGATGTGGACTCTTGGCACCCCCCTGATTGTTATAACAGTTGTATAATATGGGTTAAGTGGCCTCAACTGTATTTCATGCCAGTGATAATAAAAGTTAACCAGTTTGGATTTTTCTAAGTCAGCTACTGAAATATTTTGCTTTTGCATTAACTTACCTAAATTTTGACCACATATAAAATTAATACACTTGGGATTTTTAGTCACTCTCTTTTAAAACAAAAAAGGCATTTATATATGTGTATGTATACATTTATACATATAACAAGGTTACTGAATAAAAAATTGGTAAAAAAAATTATTTCTATATTCTTGTAAAAAATATCTTTTATTTGCTTGATGTAATACTTCTTTGGCTAACCTAGGTCTAGTCCTGGAGGCTCCTGGCCTCTGTACAATCTAATCTAGACTAGAATATTTTCAACCTCTGAGACTGACTGCTGAATAAGCTCACCCTTTTCTTATTCTTTCTGAACTCTGGCTGGCTGGATCAACTCAGCTGTTATGGCTCAAACTCCTCTCCAAGATGACTGATTCAATATGGCTTCTCTCTCTTGGCCACTCCTGAGTTGCTCTGCTTGGCCTTACATTAACATTAGCAATCTTTCTAATCTTCTGACTTCTCGTTCTCTTGCTTGTTTTGTCTTCACCTGTGTCTCGCTTGCTCGCTCTCTGTAACCTGTCTATGTACAACTGCTCCTTCTCCCTCTCTGTGCTGCTCTACTTCCCTCTCAACTCTACTCTGTAGCTCTCAGGACTCTACTGTATTCCTGTACTGTACTTTTTCCTTCCTGTTTTCTCTGTTCCCCCTTATTAAGTAGCTTTCCTTTCCCCTCTATTCTTGTCAAGTCTTTCTCTCATTTGACACTGTCTGCCACTCAATTAGACTTCACTTTCAAACATGGGTGCTTTCTTCTACAAACTAACTTTACCTTCATTGTTTGGGATTAAAGGTGTGTACTAAGGGTGTGACTGTGTTCCAGCCAGACTGGAAGCAGGTTCAAATATCCTGATATATATACTATTACTGAATTTAAAAAAAAGAAAAAGAAAAACTTGGACTATCCTACAGTGTAATTAAGTTACATCTTCCTCCAGTTCTCTACTTAGTCACTGTCTAAGTTACTTTTGATAGTAATACTTTTGTCTTTATTACCCATGTCTTAAATAAAAATATTTTTTTCCATTTGTAAATTTCATATAAAAATTTCAAACAGATACTATCCTGTGGCCTTTAAAAATTATATCTTATCTATTTCTTTTGGTGTAGGAGGGGTGTGAGTCTGCCACTGTGTATGGAGGGCAAAAGATAAGTTTTGGGAGTTGGTTCTCCCTTTCAACCATGTGGGTCCCAGTAATCAAACTCGGGTCATGGGGCTCTATGTCAAGAGCTTTTGCACACTGAGCCATCTTGCCAGTCCTCCTGTGACCTTTCACTTAGTATTGTTTTGCCGATTTGAGATGGGGTCTCTCTTGAAGCTGTCTCTTTACTGCTAGCATTGCAGATGTGCATTACCACAATTGCTCTATCCGACTATTGTCTGTAACTGTGGTCTTCACCTTTTCATTGCAGTAGTATTCTTTAAAATAAACATGTTAATTTTAATACACCTAGTCTAGAATTGTTGAATATTTGGGGATTGTTTTTTAGTGTTTGGCAGTTACAGAAAATGTTTTTTGACAAGTCCTAGTCAGTATCACCTTGTACATGAGTTCACCTAGAGAACTGACTCAGTCGCTAATGTTGTTACATCTGTGAATAACAAGTTTTCGTCCCTTCTTTCTTTTCCTTTTTTTTTCTTTCTTTTTTTTTTTTTTTTTTTTTTTTTTTTTTTTTTTTTTTTTTTTTTTTTTTTTTTTTTTTTTTTTTTTTTTCGAGACAGGGTTTCTCTGTGTAGCCTTGGCTGTCCTGCCAAGGGTGCAGATGGAGAATCTCTGGTGCTCACTAGCTGCTGAAGTAGTGTTGTTCAGCCATTGAGCTCCAGGTTCAGTGAGAAACCATGATTCAAAAAGTAAGGTTGCAAACCCAGACACTATTGCATATACCAGCAAGGTTTTGCTGAAGGGACCCTGATATAGCTGTCTTGAGTGAGGCTATACCAGTGCCTGGCAAATACAGAAGTGGATGCTCACAGTCAGCTATAGGATAGAACACAGGGCCCCCAATGGAGAAGCTAGAGAAAGTACCTAAGGAGCTGAAGGGGTCTGCAACCCTATAAGAGGAACAACAATATGAACTAACCAGTACCCCCAGAGCTCGTGTCTGTAGCTGCATATGTAGCAGAAGATGGCCTAGTCGGCCATCATTGGGAAGAGAGGCCCCTTGGTCTTACAAACTTTATATGCCCCAGTACAGGGGAATGCCAGGGCCAAGAAGTGGGAGTGGGTGGGTAGCGGAGCAGGGCGGGGGGGGGGTGTATAGGGAACTTTTGGGATAGCATTTGAAATGTAAATTAAGAATATATCTAATTAAAAAAAAAAAAAAGTAGGGTGGCAAGCCAGTGAGCTGGCTCAGTGGATACAGAGTACTTGCCGCCAAGCCTGAGGACCTCACTTCAGTCTCCTTGGACCCATATGGTGGAAGGAGAAAAACTGTCTTCTAACCTCACACACCATCACAGTGGTAGGCATGTACTTCTTTCCCTGAAAAAAATAATGTTGAAAAAATAAATTGGAGGGTTGTACAATATGCCACATATTGGGTTTTTAATTATATCTTTCTTATTTAGTGTATATTCATGTGTGTGCATGCAAGTGTCCTCAGAGGCTAGAAGACGGCACTGGATTCCTAGGAGCTAGAGTTTTCTAAGTCATCTGGTGTGGAGCTGAGAACAAAACCCTAGTCTTCTGTAAGAGCAGCAAGTGCTCTTAACTGTTAGGTCATCTCTGTCCCCAATGCTTTTCAAAAACCTCATAGTTTATATATTTCTTAACACCTTTAATTTTAAATTTTAAAACATTTGGGGTTTTCTGTAATTGTTACTATTATCTATATTGATTTCTAGCTTAATTGTATTTTGGGCATATAAGTGATTTAGATCATTGGATATTTGTTGAGATCCTTTTATTTTCCTGAGGTGTGATGATTTTGTAAATATGCTGAGTATGTCTGAAAAAAAATGTGCATTTTGCAATTCCTAGGTGCAGTATCCCATTTATGATTGTTGAATCAAATGTTATGTTGCTTGAATTATCTATTTTTTTCAGTCCACCTTATTGCTTACTATTTTTGCTAGAAATATTCCACTGTGATTATGAAATTGCTTATATGCTATTTTGTAGTTTTGTCTTGTTTTCTGTTTTTCAGGCTTGTTATTTTCAATGTTTTTCTAGTGAGTTGAATGTTTGAATGTGTTGAGATGATGCTTTATTAGTGACTATGGCTCTCTCAACTTTATTTTGAAAGCTTGGCATCTTTTCCCCACTTTTTTTTTTTTTTTTAAGATTTATTTATTCATTATATGTAAGAACACTGTAGCTGTCTTCAGACACTCCAGAAGAGGGCGCCAGATTTTGTTATGGATGGTTGTGAGCCACCACCATGTGGTTGCCTGCAATTGAACTCAGGATCTTCCAAAGAGCAGTTAGTGCTCTTAACTGTTGAGCCATCTCTCCAACCCCTTCCCCACTTTTTTTGTGGGTGGGTTTCAAGACAGGATTTCTCTGTGTAGCCTTGGCTGCCTGGGAATTCACTTTGTGGACCAGAGTGGCCTGGAATTCACAAAGATCCACCTGCCTAGTGACTAACAAAATCCTACTGTTTTATTTTAAACATTTCTATTTTTTTTTTTTTTATATGCTTAACATAAGCATTTAGTATCATGTACTCTGTTTCTTCTTCTTTCTTGTCTTTTGGCTTATTCTTTGTCCTGTTTTGGATGTTGTTAAGTTTGATACTTGAACTATTCTTTTATAAACTTTAGAACACTTTTAACTTTCTTTCCTGTTTCATTTCATTCCAACAGAACTGAAAGAAGATGGTTTCCAGCCTCAAAGTTACTTAGTACAGGGAGTAAAAGCACTGCACACTGCGTTAAAATTATGGATGAAAAAAGAAGTAAGTTGTTACTGCTGTGGGTTTTGTTTTAGTTTTAGGGATTTTGTTTTTTGGTTTTGTTTGTTTTTGTTTTTGTTTTGTTTTTTGGTGTAAGATTAAGAAAACGGAACTTTGGTTATGTGGGCAGCATTTGTGTGCTAGTTGTAAAAGGAATGGAAATTGTACTTTATATGTAGTTTGAACTCCATGACAGATGTACTGATTCTGGTTAGAGAATAAAGAACGTTAACTTTTGGAAGCAATCCCACTAAAATCAGGGACTAGACAAGGCTGCCCACGTTTTCCCTACCTATTCAATATAGTACTTGAAGTCCTAGCCAGAGCAATTAGATAACAAAAGGAGGTCAAGGGGATACAAATTGGAAAGGAAGAAGTCAATATATCACTATTTGCAGATGATATGATAGTATATATAAGTGACCCTAAAAATTCCACCAAAGAACTCCTAAACCTGATAAACAGCTTCAGTGAAGTAGTTGGATATATGATTAACTCAAACAAATCAGTGGCCTTTCTCTACACAAAGAACAAACAGGCTGAGAAAGAAATTAGGGAAACAATACCCTTCACAATCGTCACAAATAATATAAAATACCTTGGTGTGACTCTAACTAAGGAAGTGAAAGATCTGTATAAGAACTTCATTTTCTGAAGAAAGAAATCAAAGAAGATCTCAGGAGATGGAAAGATCTCCCATGCTCATGGATTGGCAGGATCAATATAGTAAGAATGGCTATCTTGCCTAAAGCAATCTACAGATTCAATGCAATCCCCTTCAAAATTGCAACTCAATTCTTCACTGAGTTAGAAAGGGCAATTTGCAAATTCATCTGGAATAACAAAAAACCTAGGATAGCAAAAACTATGCTCAATGATAAAAGAACTTCTGGTGGAATCACCTTGCCTGACCTCAAGCTGTATGTAATACAGAGCAATTGTGATAAAAACTGCATGGTACTAGTACAGCAACAGACAGGTAGACCAATGGAATACAATTGAAGACCCAGAAATGAACCCACACACCTATGGTCACTTGATCTTTGACAAGGGAGCTAAAACCATCCAGTGGAAAAAAAGACAGTATTTTCAACAAATGGTGCTGGCGCAACTGATGGTAATCAAGTAGAAGAATGAGAATTGATCCATTCTTATTTCCTTGTACAAAGCTCAAGTCTAAGTGGATCAAGGAACTCCACATAAAACCAGAGACACTGAAATTTATAGAGGAGAAAGTGGGTGAAAAGCCTTGAAGATATGGCACAGGAGAAAGGTTCCTGAACAGAACAGCAATGGCTTATGTTGTAAGATTGAGAATCAACAAATGGGACCTCATAAAGTTGCAAAGCTTCTGTAAGGCAAAAGACACTGTCAATAAAACAAAAAGGCAACCAACAGATTGGGAAAGGATCTTTACCAATCCTAAATCAGATAGGGGACTAATATCCAAAATATATAAAGAACTCAAGAAGGTGGACACTAGAAAATCATATAACCCCATTAAAAAATGGGGCACTGAGCTAAACAAAGAATTCTCAACTAAGGAATACCGAATGGCTGAGAAGCACCTGAAAAAATGTTCAACATTCTTAATCATCAGGGAAATGCAAATCAAAACAACCCTGAGATTCCACCTCACACCAGTCAGAATGGCTAAGATCTTTGACAAGGGAGCAGGTGACAGCAGATGCTGGTGAGGATGTGGAGCTTGCCAGCCCATTGCTGGTGGGCTGGCAAGCTTGTACAACCACTCTGGAAATCAGTCTGGTGGTTCCTCAGAAAATTGGACATAGTACTACCAGAAGATGGATCAATTCCTCTCCTGGCCATATACCCAGAAGATGTTCCAACTTGTAATAAGGACACATGCTCCACTATGTTCATAGCAGCCTTATTTATAATAGCCAGAAGCTGGAAAGAACCTAGATGTCCCTCAACAGAGGGATGGATACAGAAAATGTGGTACATTTACACAATGGAGTACTGCTCAGCAATTAAACACAATGAGTTCATGAAATTCTTAGGCAAATGGATGCATCTGGAGGATATCATCCTGAGTGAGGTAACACAATCACAAAAGAACTCACATAATATGCACTCACTGATAAGCGGATATTAGCCCAGAAATTTAGAATATTCAAGATACAATTTGCTGGGCTGGTGAGATGGCTCAGTGGGTAAGAGCACCAGACTGCTCTTCCAAAGGTCCTGAGTTCAAATCCCAGCAACCACATGGTGGCTCACAACCATCCATAACGAGATCTGACTCCCTCTTCTGGTGTGTCTGAAGACAGCTACAGTGTACTTACATATAAAAAATAAATAAATCTTAAAAAAAAAAAGATACAATTTGCAAAACACATGAAACTCAAGAAGAAGGAAGACCAAAGTGTGGATACTTTGCTACTTCTTAGAATGGGGAACAGAATATCCATGGAAGGAGTTACAGAGACAAAGTTCAGAGCTGAGACTGAAGGAAGGACCATTCAGAGACTGCCCCACACAGGGATCCATCCCATATACAACCACCAAACCCAGATACTATTGCATATGCCAGAAAGATTTTGCTGACAGGACCCTCATATAGCTCTCTTCTTATGAGGCTATGCAAGTGCCTGGCAAATACAGAAGTGGATGCTCACAGTCATCTATTGAATGGAACACAGGGCCCATAATGAAGGATCTAGAGAAAGTACCCAAGGAGCTAAATGGGTCTGCAACTCTATAGGTGGGACAACAATATGAAATAACCAGTATCCCCCAGAGCTGTGAATCTAGTTACATATGTAGCAGAGGATGGCCTAGTTGGCCATCAATGGGAGGAGAGGCCCTTGGTCTTGTGAAGATCATATGCCCTAGTATAGGGGAATTCTAGGGCCAGGAAGTGGCAGTGAGTGGGTTGGAGAGTAGGGGAGGGGAGGGTATAGGGGGCTTTGGCGATAGCATTTGAAATGTAAATGAAGAAAGAAAATATCGAATTAAAAAAAAGAACTTTGGCTTTTCTTTAACTTTAAAAAAACCAAAGGCAAGTATATTTAAGATATGACTAAGAAACAAACATGCAAATAGAGTAAAAAGCCATTCTGAGCTCTTAGCATGCCAAGCACTGGGCTTTGGCTTTCTGTGTGTGCTCTCATTTAGTCTCAGAGCAGCTGTATAGGGCCTGCTACTGCTGCTGCTGTCCGCATTTAAGTAACTTTCCCAAGAGAACTGGCATGGCTGACATGTAAAGCTGGACTCTGAGATTGCCAAGTCCCTGCTCTGTACCACTATGGTTGATTTATATAAAAATGAGGGAAAGGAAGGGGCAAGAGCTATTTATGGCAGGTATCCCAGCCTTCTTCTAAGAGTTCATCCAAATCTGCATTTGGAGTCAGTGTTTACTTCCCTTCCCTTATGCTTCTGTAGCATAGTCTTACACACTTTGACTAAAGATTAATATCTCATTCACTGAGCTTTTGAACTCTTACTTCAACCCCATGGAATGCCACACATAATACTAAATAATATAAAGGATAATTGTGTGTGCTGATGATTTCCAGATTTCATATCAACTAAAAAACAAAATCTTGCTATTAAAGGAAACGAAGAGAGCCAGCAAGATCTTGGGGTCTATGAAGTATCTGTGCAAGCATGCAAACAGCTCAGTCCCAGGGACCAACGGAGAGGGTGAAGGAAACTTCACAAACTTGTGCTTTGACCTCCACACATGTGCCTTGGCATATGCACAACATGCAAGCATGTGCGCACACGCGCGCACACACATACACACACACACACACCATCATCATCATAAATATTAAAAAGGATATATTTGGGGAACAATAAGTAAAGCTATTGGCCCTTGTAGCCTCATGTTCCTTTTTACTTTAGGATTATTGCTATATTAGGGCAGAAAGCATAAGCATTCTAACAGCTATGTAATGTGCTGAAGGGGAAGCTGTGGAAATGTGTGCCATGTTCTTAGTAGTAACTTGAATCCCTTTTTGTAATTACCTAACTCAGTGTCTCAGTTCTTTCCGTTTTACTGTGACAATAATCATCCTAACCTGTAAAAGGTTGAGCACCTCCAGTCTGACGTCTAAAGTGTTCCCAAGTCTAAAATAGGTCTGCTCCCAAGTATCTTAGATGAGGTATATCCAACCTGCAATCTCTCTCACTCTGATATTGAGGGGATTAAATGGGTTCATGCTTACCAAGTGTACTTAACGGTATCAGAACACAGAGTTAGCACTATTCCATATTACTGTCTGTTAACTAATTTGTTTCAACAAGTTATACTACTAAAAACAAGTTCAAAACTCACATGCCTTTAAACCCAGCACGCAGAAGGCAGAGGCAGAAGGATCTCTGAGTTCAAGGCTAGCCTGCTAAATAGACTGAGTTCTAAGACAGGCAACACCACACAGCAAAACAACATTTCAAAAAATAAAAAGTCTGCTAGAAACAAAAATATAGAAAACTAGTATGTATCTAAAAATAAAATGTCCTTAGATACAGAGATTAATATTTGTATATAGACAAAATAGTATTAGTTTATAGTTACTAAATATGCTCACATACTAGTTCATTTCTTGTATCTTTTTCTCATATGCTTTTGACTATTAAACTTTTAACTCAAATTTATTCAAATTATACTTTCCATTAAAAACAAGGATTACTTAGTACCATTATTCCCTCTCTAAAAAAATCCTAATGTATTCTGAATTAAATATTAGGGTTAATTTCTTTATTACTAGTTGTAGTTAGAATCACAGCAGGATTTGAGGTGTAGAGTGCATTATAAATAAGATTAACTGTGAGACAAATCCATTTTAAACTTTTTTTCTAGCCGGGCGTGGTGGCGCATGCCTTTAATCCCAGCACTCGGGAGGCAGAGGCAGGCGGATTTCTGAGTTCGAGGCCAGCCTGGTCTACAAAGTGAGCTCCAGGACAGCCAGGGCTACACAGAGAAACCCTGTCTCGAAAAACCAAAAAAAAACCAAAAAAACAAAAAAACAAAAAAACAAAAAAACAAAAAAACTTTTTTTCTTTTTGTTTCTGGTATTTGGTTTTCATTTTTTGAGACAACGTTTCTCTATGTAGCCCTGGTTGTTCAAGAACTCACTCTGTAGACCAGGCTGGCCTCGAACTCACAGAGATCTGTCTGCCCCTACCTCCTAGGCATTGGGATTAAAGGCATGTACATGCCACCACTGATGTTTGATAATGTAGATCTTCTTAGGTGACATTCCACCAAGTATATAAACGCTTGCGAATTGATTTATATTATCTGGTAGTGTCTTTAAAATACAGAGAACTTTATAAAGTAGATTGAGCTTTGTATATTTAATTGACTTTGGTTTTCTTTATTACTTCAAATACAGCTTGTATCTGAACATGCCTTTGAGATTCCAGACAATGTTAGACCTGGGCATCTTATTAAGGAACTTTCTAAAGTAATTCGAGCAATAGAGGTAAGAATAGCCTGATCTGTGTCTGCTTGCTATCTGTCTTGAGAACCAAATACATCTGCCACTGTGCTATGAATATTTAACCACTGATACATGTGAAGTAGAATGAGCCAAGTTAGCTTTACAGATTTTAGGTGTCTGATGTCCTATAGAGAAATTTAGAGTATTGTGTTATTATAAAACAACAGAGTCAGTCCCACTTACTGTAAATTCTTTTAAGTTCCTACAAAAGTTCCTACAAAAGTTCAAACAAAAGTTATAATGTTTCGATCTATTTAGTTTCAGTTACCTAGAGAGGAATGTCTATGAAGTACTTAGAGGAAGGGATAAAACAGTGATTGTGTGAAGCTGGCTTGGAAATAATAATTAGGGAATCTCTTTGCCAAAAATGCTAGAGCAACTTTGATAAAAGCCCATAAAAATATATGAGCTTTGTCAGTATTGAAAGAAAAAGGGTTTTCATTGCAGTAGTTCTTCAGGAAAGCAGCTTGATTAGTGTGTAGTTTGAAATAAGAGGAAATTCATTGGAAGTCATTGTGTAATTTAACATCTTACATTAGGACTGTGTTTGTAGAATGGGAGGAGCTGGAGACATAGTTCAGCAGTTACAGGTTGGCTTACAACCAATGTCAAGAATGGAAGGCATTATACATCTGCAAAACATCAGTCATCTCTTTTTGTTCCTTGGTGCTGGGGACAGAACCCAGGGCCTTGTACTTCTCAAGCATGTACTCGCTACCTCTGAGCTACATCTCCAACCCTTAAGAATGCCACAGTGCCAGCTTCACTATCCTTGGGTACAACAGTTAGTGATTTTCAGAGGTAGTAAAAGTAATGGCATGTAATTGGTTTCCCTATCAAAAAGTTATCAAATATAAAACATATAAACATATGTTTATAAGATATATAGAATATTATCTGTAACTATATGTGCATATATATGTGTCTCATGCACAGTAAAACCAAAACAGAATAAACTCAAAATTAATCGTTGAGTAAACAGGAGTATCATTTCTGAAAATGTCAACTCCAAGGTAATATCATAGATCTAAGATGTCAGCTCAGTGTGGTGGTACATGCTTGTAATCCTAGTTCATGGAAGCTAAGGCAAGTCCCCCTCCCCTCAGATGCCCCCCCCAATCCTCCCCAAATAAAACAAGGAAATGTACTTACTGTTTACAAAGTGTGTGGACGAGAGGGGAATAAAGGCCTCCAGAAAGCCAAGGCTTTGAAGTTGTCTTAAGAATGTGCTTTGTGGGCTGGTGAGATGGTTCAGCAGTGTCTTAGTCAGGGTTTCTATTCCTGCACAAACATCATGACTAAGAAGCAAGTTGGGGAGGAAAGGGTTTATTCGGTTTACATTTTTCACATTGCTGTTAATCACCAAAGGAAGTCAGGACTGGAACTCAGGCAGGTCAGGAAGCAGGAGCTGGTGCAGAGGCCATGGAGGGATGTTCTTTACTGGCTTGCCTCCCCTGGCTTGCTCAGGCTGCTCTCTTATAGAACCCAAGACTGCCAGCCCAGAGATGGTCCCACCCACAAGGAGCCCTTGATCACTAATTGAGAAAATGCCTCACAGCTAGATCTCATGGAGGCATTTCCCCAACTGAAGCTCCTTTCTCTGTGATAACCCAGCTGTGTCAAGTTCACACAAAAACTAGCCAGTACAAGCGGGTAAGAGCACTGACTGCTTTTCCGAAGGTCATGAGTTCAAATCCCAGCAACTACATGGTGGCTCACAACCACTCATAATGAGATCCGATGCCCTTTTCTCGTGTGTCTGAAGACAGCTACAGTGTACTTATGTATAATAATAAATAAATCTTTAAGCCGGGCGGTGGAGGCACACGCCTTTAATCCCAGCACTCGGGAGGCAGAGGCAGGCGGATTTCTGAGTTCGAGGCTAGCCTGGTCTACAAAGTGAGTTCCAGGGCAGCCAGGGCTACACAGAGAAACCCTGTCTGGAAAAACAAAACAAAACAAATAAATAAATCTTTAAAAAAAAAGAATGTGCTTTGTTTTTTAAAGTATTTTTATGGTTGATTGTTCAGTCAAGTATATGTCTAAGAGCCTTTTCATAAAACATGCTCTGAATTTGATTCTTCTAGGAGGAAAATGGCAAACCAGTTAAATCTCAGGGAATTCCTTCTGTGTGTCCAGTTTCAAGGCCTTCAAATGAGGCATCTCCACCATATCATTCCCGGAGAAAGATGAGGAAACTTCGAGATCATAATGTCCGAACTCCTTCTAACCTTGACATTCTTGAGCTCCATACAAGGGAAGTCCTCAGAAGATTAGAGATGTGTCCATGGGAGGAGGCAAGTACACACACACACACACACACACACACACACACACACACATATATATATTATATTATATATATATATATATATATATATATATATATATATATATATATATATATATATAAATAATCACGTTCAAAAAACCACTTAGTACATGTAACAATACAGCTGGTTTCTACTGTAGATTCATAGATACTATTATTTTTGTCTGTGGGAGACCATGAAGTCTAGTCTTTTTAGCCAACAGTGTGGTATTAAAAGTGCCTAGATTTCATTAATTTGCTGACATGTTTAGGATTGAATTAATAAAATTAATAAGTGTTTATCCAAATAACCATGTGCTCTTCTGGACTCTGAAGAAGATGCTAGAGCAAGCAAAGTCGAGTCGTGCCCTCATGAAGCATTTTGTCAAAGTTTTAAGTTGGAAGATAGGACATATATTAAAATAGTAGCGTTTCAAGATGGGCATGATGGTACATGCCTGTAATCGTAGCACTTGGGAGGTAACTCAGACCCAAAAGGACATGCATGGTATGTACTCACTAATAAGTAGATATTAGCAAAAAAAAAAAAAAAAAAAAAAAGCCAGAATACCCCCAAGATATAGTCCATAGAACTTACAAAGGTCAACAAGCTGAAGGGCCCAAGTGAGGACGCCTCAGTCCCACTTTGGGGGGCAGGGGAAGAGGTAAGAGGATTGTTGCAAGTTAGGGCCAGCTTGGGCTACAATGGTCAAACTCTTTCTCAAACAATCAGCAGCAGCAAAATATATGTTTCCAATGCTGAGTGTTTTGAGGGAGCCACAAAACAGTCGTGGTTGGCTGCTTTGCTGAAGCACTCATAATACCCTTCAGGGGTTGATGTTTGACCTAACAGAAGATGTCAAATAGACACACAGTATTGCTAGCCAAGGAAGATAAATACAGAAAGCCTGTCCTTGAGCCAACAGCAACCATTCGAACCATCAGAATGGGAGACTTTTAGAATAGATATGTTTATAAACCATGCTACTGAGTTTGTGATAGGATTTGCTCATCCATAATTTTATATCATAAGCATAGGGTTGACAGTTAATTGAAAATACAATAGAGGTGTTGCTGAGTTAAAATACTAAAAGTTAGTCATTACAACCTTTCATATTTTTATATTTGATATTATTATACTGTTTTAAGATTAAATGGTTCTGAACCTACTTAACACATATAGTTATTTTGGGAAGTTACTATGAAAGATCTCAAAGAGGAAGTAATGTTTAATACATTAAAAAAACCAGCTCCTATTATCTCTTTTTGTTTGTGGTGGCTTTCTTGGGCCTAGTGGTGGTTGTGTGGATGCATGCAGTCTTGGTGGGAAGGAGGAGGTCAAGGTTAGGGTGAGTGGGAAGGTCTTTATACTTTATTAAGTAGAAGCAGACAAGGAACATGAAATTGCCTAAAGCTGTATGACTTCAACCCTTTAGTACCCACAAAATATGTTTTATTGCTAAATTGCCCTGCTGAAAGATGAACCATTCTGTATGTGTTGAAATGAGGAGCTCTGGATTATGGGACACTGAGATATCCCCAATCCCTGGATGGCTACCCATCCCTCTACAAGGCAGGCAGGACCATGGAAGAAGGGTTAGTAAACAGTCCTTTTTAGTTGAGTAGGCCTACCTGAAGGTGGATATTAAGTCAGTTCTGCTTTGTACTTTAAGGACCTACTGAGCTCTAAACTGAATTCAAAATTCAACAAACATCTGCAGCCATCTTCCACGGTACCCGAGTGGAGAGCAAAAGATAATGACCTACGATTACTGCTGACAAATGGAAGAATAATTAAGTATGTGAACATATCAAAGTATCAGATTAATTTTTGGTGGATTCCCTTTTGTCCATATAATGCCAACATTATTGCATAGACAATTGTATTAGAGGGAAGGGTCTCAATTCTCTGCTCTGTCTAAATGGAGGGAGGGAAGGGACTACAGAGCATTGCTCTACTTTTGATGCGGTTATTTTTCCTCTGTGGCACAGAGATGAGAGACAGCTGTTTGCAGATCGGAGTCTTTATACAGCAGATAGTGAAAATGAAGAAGACAAGAAACCAACACAGAATGCAAACATGAAAACAGAACAGAGCTCAGGAAAAGAGGAGGCCGAAAGTCAAAGCTCTCCCAAACCACTTAACAGTATGTGTTCCTCCTTGTGCTATGTGGCAGTAGGTAACTTGCTGGTATTTGAATTTGTTGTAGGATTGAAAATGTTTGCATTTTATAATACTGTTGGAAAATCTGAAGTATGTTTTGAGTAGTTCACTAATCTGCAAGGTCCTGAATGTGAGTGTCAAGTATAGTAGCTAGGGATAGATACCAGTCTATGGGCTTGTGAGGGTTGCAAGCCTTAGATAGATTCATTGCTTTTAAAATCATTTAAAAGCTCATAATGCTTTATGGCCTCTACTGTCCCAAATGAGTTTCAAATTTAACTTAACTTCACATGTGGTAACATGTCTTTCATTCCCATAATTAAGAGACATCTGGTTGGCTGATCTGTATCTAGTGGGAATCGAGGTAGTGTGATGCTATTTGATACCTGTTGACAAGAGGCTTCTACTGGTGCATTGATTGGTTATTGACAAATAAAGTAATAACAGGCCTATCAAACACTGTAGTAATATCACCTTCTCCTTGAAGTCTTTGTTCTTTGAATAAAGTCTTAATTCCTAAACAGTTTTTAGGAAGAAAGAACAGTATATAGCTTTCCATTTAAAACATAATAAAATTGATATTTTATCTTTGTGATGAAAGTATTCTGCATAATGAATATCGAATTCACATTTTTTTTTTTTTTCCGAGACAGGGTTTCTCTGTGTAGCCCTGCCTATCCTGGAACTCACTTTGTAGACCAGGCTGGCCTCGAACTCAGGAATCTGCCTGCCTCTGCCTCCGAGTGCTGGGATTAAAGGCATGCACCACCACACCCGGCTTATCGAATTCATTTTTAATATTTTAGTTTGCACTAATTCCCAGTAAGTCTGGTCCTCTGTAGTTAGTAGTCATTATGTCAGGGCAAGGCAGTGCATCACTGAGAGCTGATAGAAGAGTTGCTATGCAGTGGTGCTTGTGGAAGAGAAAGGCAGATAAGAGCCCAAGTAATAAACTGCTTGAAACCATGGTTTGTCCATAAATGCTCTTGAGCTTTGAAAGTTGCCTTTTGTGTGTGTGTGTGTGTGTGTGTGTGTGAGAAAACCAAGGGAAAGGGAAAGTCAGAAGCAGTTTGTAGTCATTTTAGTTAAAACAATTTTTTTGTTTTGTTTTTCTGGAAAGAGAAATACCACAAATATTCTAAGGACATACATCAGTTAGCTTGTATCTTGGTCAATTAGAAAAAAATGGGAAATTAAAATCAGTAAGAAAGTAGAGGTGTGGAGCTAGAAAGTTGTCTTGAAACTGGGTATACTTTAGAGACCATGACTGTTTCTTATCCCCTCTCATCTTCACTAGGAATCTTTACAAGTGTGAGATCTGAACTCAGGAGTAGACCGTCAGAATATTCTGATGTTTCTGATTCAGAAGACTCTGGACCTGACTGCACTGCACTGGTATGTGTTATGGGTGGGCTGAGGACCACCCATGTGGTTTCACCTGGAGGAGAAATGTTGATGACAGCTTTCCCAGAGCTTGTCTCTGCTTTGTGTGTGCACATCATCCAGTGACGGTCATGTTCATAAGCATTTCTATGTGGCTGTGGTAAGGGGAGGAGGGAGAAATACTGCTGCTTATATTTCTGACAGGCTGTATTTTACCTTTAAGTCTGTAACTGTGTGCTTTGTATTCAGATAGTAGGTTACTATTGCTAGAGATTTTCAAATTTTGATATGAAATATAATTAAGATTCTAACTTGTAAGCAGATAAAGTGGTTAGTGTGTACAGCCTTAGTTTCTTTTTAGCTTTGTTTCTATTTATTATTTCAGAAAATTAATTTTGCCACTGAAGATTCTGAAAGTTCAGGTGATGAAAAGAAACGTGAAATAACATCCCACTTTAAAGAGGAGCCTGATATAGTGAGGAACCTTCTTCAGAAGAGCCAGAAGCCATCGAGACAGGAAATCCCAGTTAAAAGGTAGGCCTGCTGATGGGAGTAGTAGTTTTACATTGTGATGTAAATGCTGTGAAAGTTTTCAAGTATACTGATTATTTTATCAGAAAAAATACACCATTGTGTTTTGAATCCCCTGCTCCTTAGGGAATGTCCTTCCTCCACGAGCACAGAGGAAGAAGCTATTCAGGGCATGCTGTCAATGGCAGGGTTGCACTATTCCTCCTGTTTACAAAGGCAGATTCAAAGCACAGATTGCAGTGGTGAGAAGAACTCTCTCCAGGATTTCAGCAGCTGCCACAGCAGTAACCCTGAGTTTAGGCAATTGTATCGCTGCAATAAACCAGTGGAATTTGGTAAGAAACACAAAATCAGTCTCTGAAAAGTAATGTATGACTCTACATTCAGTAGTGCTGTGATATTGTTGAGGTTAGAGATAATATGGATAAGGACTCTCTACTGTAAGAAGGACTTAATATAGTCACGTAAGGTGCAAGCATAACTCAAAATTAGGGTCAGCAAGGTGGCTCAGTGGGCTTGCTACCAAGCTCCTGACAACCTGAGTTTGATACCGAGAACCCACATGGTGGAAGGAAGGAACCAACTGCCACAAGTTGTCTCCACATACGTGCTGTGGTATACATGTACCTACATACAACAGTTAGCTAAAATGTAACTTAAATGTTAAAACTCAAAATATAAATGACTTAGCACTGAGTATCATGATTTCAGGCCTAAGTCTACCATTGCTCTTGCAAAGATAGTCTTGTTTTTTCCCTTACCGATTGTAAGAGCTCCCAGAGTGGAAGAAATGTGTTCTAAATGGTCTGCAGTCTATTCATTCTCCTTGAGGAGAAACAGTTTTGGGTAGTTTTTTCCTGAGGTTATGCTTTCTCAAACTTTTTGAAAAGGAAATATTAGGAAAAGAGCGGACACAGCATGTCAGTAATGCCACCTAGTGTTCTCTGTGCTTTAAGAGGAAAAACCATGATTTCCCCCAAATCTTAGGATTGAGAAAAAAGACAAGCAGCAGCTGTGTTCAGTCACACATGATTGGGGTCATCTATGTACTAGGACCTTGACCTCCATTTTACATGAAAAGGAAGTGTGACTTGATGAGATTAATTTAGTTTGCACATACTTTACATAGCTATTCATATTTGTTGGAATTTGAACCCAAGACCACTTGATCCTCAAATCTTTGCATATTGTGTAAGAGCAAAGTGAAACTTGGAAAGGTTTTAATAGACTTGGTACTTGGAAGATCTCAAATTTAAATCTGGGTCTGCCTGTCTTTCTCTGCTCCATTTTGCTTTCCTATACTCCATTTGGTCCCTTAATGCAGGGAAATATATACTTTTGTCCTAATGGAAAATCTCATTTTAGAGACATATGTATTGCCTTTGCATACATGGCCATAGTACCTTACTGTAGGTCTTCTAGCATCTAGCACAAAGCTTGTCATATAAAAACAGTTTTAAGAAAATGGAAAGAAGCCGGGCGTGGTGGCGCACGCCTTTAATCCCAGCACTCGGGAGGCAGAGGCAGGCGGATTTCAGAGTTCGAGGCCATCCTGGTCTACACAGTGAGTTCCAGGACAGCCAGGGCTATACAGAGAAACCCTGACTCAAAAAAACCAAAAAAAAAAAAAAAAAAAGGAAAAAAATAGCAAGTTTGATTGTGAGTTGCTAACTGTGGGTTTTGTTTGTTAAAGGAATATAGTGAAATCAAAGGTATATGAATAGATAGTTAATGTGTAAAAATGTCAGCACACATGTGCTGTCACGTGTAAGCACTGGGCTGGTTCTGTTTAAACGTTTTTGCAAAGATAATTTAATCAAGACTTCTCTCTAGGATACCATGCCAAGACTGAGGATCAGGATTTGATGACTTCTTCCTGGAATAAACATTTTGATCGAACTTCCAGATTTAATGCTCAGGTATATTCCAAAGTAGAAATATGAAAAAGATTTAGAATATTCAATATTTTTTTTAAACTTCTTTGTTTGTTTGTTTTTTGTTTTTTCATTTTTCAAGACAGGGTTTCTCTGTGTAGCCCTGGCTGTCCTGGAACTCACTCTGTAGACCAGGCTGGACTCGAACTCAGAAATCCACCTGCCTCTGCCTCCCGAGTGCTGGGATTAAAGGCGTGCGCCGCCACCACTGTTCGGCTTTTTAAAACTTCTTGTAACTGTTTAATTCCTTTCTCTTTTGATGTTGGTTATGACCTCTTAGTTAATTTCAAGACTTATCAGTAACATTTGTTTCCTTACAAATTGACTTGATTATCAAGAATCTGAAAGAGGTCTTCTACTTAAAAGAAAAACCAGGCATGTGCCCTGGCTTTTGGAACTTTTTCTAGCAACTGTAGTAGAGGTGAACCTTATACAAGCTAAGTTATAAAAATTAGGGGGGCCAGTTGGTAAAGGTGCCTGTTACATACCTTAGTGGCCTAAGTATACCTGGGACCTACACGGTAGGAGTAGTGAAGTAACTTTGCTGGAAAGGTGCGGTGCATTACATTGAGAACCCATGATGAGCCAGGGAGACTGTGGGTTCTCTGCTTCTGTTTACGGGAGAATAGGCACCATCTCTGCTGGTTCCATCTTGACTGAGGAACTAATTTTCCAAACCTTTATGTCTTTTATAGACATGACCTGACCATCATGAAGGGTGGGGGTCTGTCTAGAGCTTGTTAGAGCACTTGCCATTGAAGCTGATGGCCTGAGTTTGATACTTGGGACTCACATGGTAGAAGGAGAGAACCAACTCCCATAAGTTATCCTCTGGCCTCCACGCATGTATCCTGATGTTTGGGCAGACACACACACACACACACACACACACACACACACACACACGAGGGAGGGGGGAGGGAGGGGGAAAGAGAGAGAGAGAGAAAAAAAAAGAAAACCAAAATTGACTAGTTTATTTTGCTAATGCAGAGAAAGCTTTAAATACCTCATTTATCTGAAATCTGAAGAATTTAGCTACATTTCTTTTTTTCCTTATTTAGGACTTAAGTAGAAGCCAGAAACACATCAAAAAGGAAAGCTCTTCAGAAATCAGTCAGAAGGCACAAAGCAGGCATTGTGTGGACAGCAATAACTCCAGCATTCAGAATGGAAAGTACACGCTGAATCCCAGCTTGGTTTCATGCCAGATAAGTAATGGCAGTCTGAGCCCAGAAAGGCCTATTGGTGAAACTTCTTTTTCAGTGCCCCTTCACCCCACCAAGAGACCTGCATCAAACCCACCACCTATCAGCAACCAGGCAACAAAAGGTAACTGTATTTGGTTAAATACAGTTTAGAAATACAGTCTAAAAAAAAAAGGTTAAGTGTATTTGTAACTGTGTGAAGGCAGTTGTAGTAGGTGGGGACACTCTCTAGAACAGTGGTTCTCAACCTTCCTAATGTTGCAACTGATTAATACAGGTCCTCACATTATGGTGACTTCTAACCATAGAATTATTTTTATTGCTACTTCAAAACTGTAATTTTTCTAATGTTATGAATCAAACAAATGTAAATATTTGTTTTCTGATGGTCTCTGGCAAGCCCTGTGAAAGTGTTATTTGACCCTCAAAAGGGGTTGCAACCCAGAGGTTAAGAACCAGTACTCTAACAACAGCATGACAGCAATGGGTACAAGCCACATATGGCTGTGGTAATGATGAGAGGGTACTTGAACGAATTCCAAGGGAAAGGATTGCCTTTCTGCGGCTCAGGAGGAAGCAGATCTTTAAAGAGGATGAGGAGTTTGCCAGGCTTGAGGTAAGGGAGGTTGCAGAATAAACAATGAAAACAGAGGAAAGAACATGAGTGAGACACAGGAGGACAATGGCTCCTGGGAATGTATCAAGTTGCAGTCCACTTGGTTGCTGAAACATAGTTTAGAAGGACGGTGGCCTTCTCTTTTTTGTGTGTGATAAAAGTGGAAGAGTTTTAAAGCATGACATTCAGAGATGAGACCGCTTTTGGAACCCGCAACAAGCTTGTTTACCTTTCTATTTTAAGTCCTAAGTCTTCCAGGTATCATATGACATATGACAAATATGTTTTTTTATGAGTATTAAGAGTGTTGTTGGTGTTTTATAGGTAAACGTCCAAAAAAAGGAATGGCAACAGCCAAGCAGCGTCTCGGGAAGATTCTGAAATTGAACAGAAATGGCCATGCTCGCTTCTTCGTGTGACAGAGCTGCTATTATAGTGACTCTTCCCTTTGGTTGCCAGTCTTGGGGCGTGGAGGCCTGGAGCAGTTTGTGTGTACAGGAAGGATACTGCCTGAAAAACAGAATGGACCTGATGCTGCATTCTCACTGTGCCACACCCACTCAGCAATAACCCTTGGACCTGGTGGGGAGAGGAAGGCAGAGGGTAGCAGAACCTTAAAAAGAGACCTTGAACTGGAAAGGGGTCTCTTGTCAGGGCTTGAATTTAATTTTGTTGTTGTTAGTGTCTTGATTTTATTTTTCAGTAGTAGGATAAAGAATTATCAATAATTTATTTAACAGATTTTTTTTTAAAAGTTAACAGCTTTTAAATTCTTTCTTTTTTAAAGCTATTTATTTGGAAGATTTCTGGAGAAATATCTCACTAATTTAGATTTAAGAATGTGAAGGTTTTTAAATTATTTTTGATAGTGTGTGTGTTACATGTGGAGAAGAGCCGCAGTAACAGTAGCTAGTCTGGACTCTTAAATTTGATATTCAGGTTAAAGTCTTAAACAGGGATTTGATGCATTAATTATTTTAAATTAAGATGTATATGAAATCATTTTATTTTATATATTTCATGTGTTTTTTATAAGCTATTAGCTTCGCTTTTGCTAACATCCAAGGTGCATACTATAATCCAGGTTGATTCCCTTATACCCCACCTTCCCTCTGCAGCCCAGTCCCCAATGTTTTGAGATAACCCAAGACTCTTCTCTTTGCAGGGAAACATGTTCATAGCCAATGTTAAAGAACCACATACAAGAGTCCTCATTTCTCATTTCTTTTGACCTGGCTTGTTTCATTTCATTTTTCTGGCTTGTTTCATTTTCATTTTTCTGGCTTGTTTCATTTCATTTTTCTGGGTCCCAAAGAGAACAGCTTTAATGTCTTTTTCCTGCTTATGGGGAAAGTATAAGTTTGGTTAAAATGTCATGTTTGTCATTTTTCCAAAAACCTTTATAATTACAGAGGGCCTTCTTCAATACTGCTGGTGTTGGAAGAGCCAACATCTATCACAGGCTGTATCTACCATGCTTTTATTATCTAGACTTTTTTTTAAGAAATACAGTTTGATTTAGGATGTTCAAATCTGCATAAAAGCCGTAATATATACCATATTAAGTTGTATAGTAGCAGTTGTGTTGGAATAGATCTTTGTGTGTATGTGTGTGTGTATGTGTGCACGTGCGCGCACGTGTGCTACTTTTTTTATTTTTTAATTTTTTGAAGAATTATTTCAATATAGATTTGGAGTAAAATGGGTGCTTTTGCAGTTTCTTCCATATGTCTTGGCTAGTAGGATATGGAGATTAAGTGTCTGGTTGAACTTTAAGATAATAATTTATCTCCTTTATGTACAATTTTTACTTAAATGCAATTTTTCAGTGGCTTATATTAGTTTTTAGTATCTCCATTTTCCCCTTATGACATAAAAATAAATTGATATTGGGGGTCTGATGATACCACATTTTACAAATTCCTACAAAGACAATATAGGCAAATAACATGAAATTTATTTTTATGGAGAAATATGGCTATATAATGGATTTGTTCTTTTCAATTCAGCAAGGTAGATAGACTTGTACTTCTGTATTAAGCATTAAGTTGAAAGGAAATAATTATGCACTATTATCTTTCATAGTTGCATTCAAAATATGTATTTCCAAAGAGAAACATTTCTTATTCTGTCTCTTTTACAATATTTAATGGGATAAGTTACGAAATTCACCTTCTTGTCCAGATTGTCTGGACCACAGTTTCCATTGTATTTTGAGTGTCAGGAAGAAGCATTTTTATGGAGTTGTTAGTATCTGTAGACAGCATCCCTAGCCCCTGCCTACACGATGCCATAACTAGTGGAGAGAGGGATACAGTCAGCTGGTTGTTGAATGTGACTGATCACTCACCTTTCCACAATATCACTGTGATGTCTTAGTTTCTGTTTTATTGTTAGATCACATATTTTTATTTGGGTTAAAAAAATAATAGTGATGACTTCTTTTCTCAGTTATGATCTAGATTTGTTTTAAACAACTCAAAATATTTTAATTATTTTGTTTTTTTGGCCTTAAAAGTTAAAATTTATTCTTATCCAGTATCTTCCCTGTGCCCTTAGGCTGATAAACACTAATTTTGGGTTGCCACATATGTAGTGTTTCAAATGACAGTTTTGTGGATCCATTTTTTAAAATCATTTTAGCCTATTAATAGACTAAATTAGAAAACTTTTAGCCAGTTAATATAGCCACTATGAAAGAATCCATGTATCTTTCTTCATTGATAAAAAATTCAGCTACACAGCCAATGATTTTTCTAGTCAAACTTCTAAAGTTCTCCATCTGTGGTGGGTCCTTTTATCTCATAGAAATGGCTGGACTTTGAAGTGTGACTACTGCTAGGATCTGGGCTCAGTAATAGGTAGTCTCTGTCTTTCCCATATTCTCACAAGTAGTATACTGCAGCTTAAGTCAGGAGACATTGGTGATAGCATTTAGTTAGCTATAAGCAAATAAAATGTGTAAAATTGAGAAATAGTGACTTAGCACATGCAGCTTTAATAGTAGTGACGATCCTGTCTTAATTCAGCTAAGTGACCCTTAACTTGGGATATACTGTACTGTAATTTTCAACACTATATAATATTGTGCTCCCCAGTATTGGTGAATGATGAGCAATACAAAACTGGCAGCTTTGTAGTTCAGGATCTTTGGAATACATTGAAATTCATAAATGAAGTTCATTTTTGAAGCACACGATTCAAATCATAAACTCAGAGGAGACAAGTGCATCTATATGGCTAACTACTTAGCTTGAATACTCTTCTGCATTTTACTAATCCTTTTCCATGTATTCTACTGTACTTACTCATAAGAGATTAGCAGGTATTATCAGACACTGAGTGCTCAGAAGTAGTGAGTACTGTGAGGAACCTCAGGTTCAGTTTTGTATGCCCGTAAAGGTGTCTTCTCCAGGAGGTTTGCAGTGTTGTTTTGACTTCTAAACAAGGTTGAACAGAAGGTGGCCCATTGTAAACAGAACAAACAAAACAAAGTCCAACTTCATTAGTTTCAATGAGATATACCACTGTAGAAGTGGAAGTGTTTAAAAACAAAATACTCATGTTCTTTAACATTTAAGAAAAATTCTAGCTGGGCAGTGGTGGCACATGCCTTTAATCCCAGCACTTGGGAGGCAGAGGCAGAGGCAGAGGCAGGTGGATTTCTGATTTCGAGGCCAGCCTGGTCTACAGAGTGAATTCCAGGACAGCCAGGGCTACACAGAGAAACCTTGTCTCAAACAAAACAAAACGAAACAAAACAAAAGAAAAATTCTAGCCTGGCAGTGGTGGTGCACACTTTTAATCTCAGCACTTGGGAGGCAGACAGAGGCAAGCGAATTTTTTAGTTCAAGGCCAACCTGGTTTACAGAGTGAGTTCCAGGACAGCCAGGGCTACACAGTGAAACCCTGTGTCAGAAAAACAGGAAAAGAAAAAAGAAAAGAAAAGAAAAGAAAAGAAAAGAAAAGAAAAGAAAAGAAAAGAAAAGAAAAGAAAAATTCTATAAGTTAGTCATTTCTGTATGGTATAGCTTGGAAGGAAGCAAAAGACCTGTATTTCAGCCCATGTTCTGCCAGGTATCAGCCAAGCAGTGCTGAGTCAGTAGATTGTTCTGCCAGGTATCAGCCAAGCAGTGCTGAGTCAGTAGATTATTCTGAGTCTTATTGTTTAAGTCCCAGTTTTCTTGTTTGTGAGTGTGGATAAAAACTACTCAATGAAGAATAGCATTCTTCAGGTATTAGGTTATGTCATACTTGGTTAATTATTAAGTTACAACTGATGATGAATGCACCTTTCGAGAGTATTTTAAGTGAAAATATACACCCAGGGCATGCTATCTAAAAATTTGACAAATTCCTAACAAGGTGCTGAATTAGAATCAGGTTTTATCCTTGAAGTGAAAGAAAAAGAAATGAGCTTCTTTGTGGACAGATGAGTGAGATGGTCAAGTCATCGATGGTTATTTAGCACAGCAGAGGAGCTAGCTTTAGGTTTTTCTCAAAGAGGAATTAGTATAGTACTCTTCTCTATATTTGGCTACTAAAGATAAAAGAGGTGGTAAATTTAAAATGATTTAGCAGCTACCCATGGAGTTAGGGGAAAAATAAGGTGATCAGGAAAAACCTTTTCAAAGGCAGTTGTGGGCTAGGTACTATGACAGCCCAGGGAGAGAGGGAAGAAGTCAGAAGTAGTACACAAAGGAGACTCAACTTGATGTGTTCAGAAATGAGTGTCCGCTTGCTTCAGATGTTCTGCAGTGTGAGACAGTCCTGGGAATCGGTGGGAATCATGATGGCCTAGTACACTGCTGCCAGAGAGACACCACAGCAAATGTGCATTTTTGCTATTCACATGGAAACATGAAACTTCATAATGCAAATCTAAGTATCTCTCAAATATTCATTTTTCCCATTATAAAACTAATTGCTCCCTATGTAAAAGAGATGGTCTTGCCTTTCTATGTGCAAGGCCCTGGGACTTGATCCCTAGCACCACACAGAGATCAAGAGGAGCTAAGGCTTTTAGACTGTTCCGGGTATCCTAGACTTTCATCTAATACAATCTCAAAGAATTACACATTATAACTTTTGTCTAGGGAGAGCTAGCTAGTCAATAAGGGTGACCAGTGTAACCCAGAGAGGATAGGTTTGCCTAGAGACACCAGTGGCTTTGGGATCTCTGGTACCTTGTTTTCTTACACGGACCCCATTCTTTAACACTGCAGCCTCTGCTTGTCTTGTAGACACTGTCCATATATGTTATTGAAGCTAGACAAAAAGAATTATACTCCCTGAATTGCTGTTGTGCGTATTTACCCTTCATACTATAGCCTTACTATTAATCCTTTCCTTATTTTGCTTTCATGCTGTAAGTGAAAACAAATATTTGATACCCTTTCTATAAACATTTTTTTTAAAGGTTTTTAAGAAGCAAATGTCTATTTCCAAAGCAGCTGGCATATCATCAGTACCACGGCTTTATTCTTCTATAGTAAGTCTCCCCTCTTTACTGGGGAGAAACAAAACATTCTCACTGGAGAAACCCTTAGGTTCCTTGTCACCTCTGGTGCCCTTCTAGTTTCTTAAGGCTTTGTCTTAACTGTGATATTACACTTATGTTTAAAACCTCTTAAAGGTGTATTCGATGATTCTTCCAACCAATGTATCTGCTCTGCACTATTCATTAATGGAATGCTGGCTACCACGTAGCCCCTGACCTCCAAGTAGTTTACCTATGCAAGACCTGTGACACTCTGGATTCATTTTCCATTACAGAAAGCAGTCATTAATGTGATTTAATTATAAAGATTTGTCTTCAAGTTTTTTCCTTTTTTTTCCAAAATATCAGCTATTTTCCCTCTGTATTTTTTACCAAAACAATTATCATAAGTGCTAGAATATATACTATTTTGCAGGAATAAAATAACCAAGACATAATATATTTCTTTGGTGGATTTTTTTTTTTGTAAGAAATGCCAGCACTAACTATATAGAGTTGATTCTTTGCCTAGAATAATTTTTTTCCCTTTTAAGAGTCATAAGTAACATTTTATTTTCACAAAGCATGCATATAACTTACACAATATAGTCAGGGACCTGAGGTGTAACTTGCTAAGTGAACCCCAAGGTTATTTTATCTTGCAAAAGAAACCTAAACCAAACTAAGGGCCTTACAGTTTATGGTTAGACTGAATCAAATGCTGTAACCTCAGTTTTTCCAAAAACAGCTCTTGACTGCACAAGCAAGTCATGCAGTTGTTAAGTATGAAATAGCACTGATAGGAAATGCATGTGCATCTTTGCAGACTGTATTTCCTTTGGAAAAGACTTTTCTACTTTTAATATAATTAAGCCATAACAGTTTCATGCTGTGGAAAGGATGAAAAGGTTCATTTTAAGAGATTATATAGTATGAACTTTCACATTTATTGTGAAACATCTAACTTTGCCAGTGTTCAGCAGGTTTTCTTTTGGGGTGTTGGAGGGTGGTAATGGGGAGGGGTAGTGTTGGTTTTAGGGGTTTTAACTCTGTGAAATTTGAAATCAGGACAGTTGTTGGCTATGGTACTTACTAGTTTTGTAGTAATGTTTTGCTAGCCTGACTTTCCTTACAGGTTTTATGTCCATGGTCCCTAGTGACTGTTATTCTTGTTTGGGGTGTGTGCATAGTAGTGTCTCATCTGTGTGTAGGCAGTCAGTATATGCACATGTGTCCTTTGACGACAAAGCACACTGTGTGACAATGGAACGGGGTGTGGCTGGGAGTGGACGCTGAAGCTTTAAGAGCATTGGTTTTTATTCAGAACAGTATTTCCCATCTTTTGCCTGCAGGCAGGGAAAGTGTACAGTATTTATTTTGTTTCTGTTTTACTCTGAATTTGTAAGTCTCTAAGTAGCTTATATTATTATTATAGGGAAGATAAGTGACTTGCTTAAAGTTGTATTTAGTATTCTTACTTTCTAATTTCTGTATTTTAAAATATTGAAATTAAAATTGTATTACTTTTGTTCTGATTTTAGCACTCAGTGTATTCTTTGCTCATTTTGTCTAAAAGTATAAATGTTGAAAGTTGTATAAAAATGTCTGAAAGAAAAAAAATCTGAATTCTATATACAATTCTGACTTGCTGTTCCCTTTTTCTGAATCTCAAGACACGAGAATGTAGAAAACTGTTTTGCGTTCTTACTATTTCTGAAGATTTAAATGTGAAAAGTAACATCTTATTATTTCACTAGAGGTACCACTGAGGAAGAGTGATGGCCAAGAGGGAAGACTGAGTGACTGGTGAGATGAGATGCAGGGAGAAATAGATGTGAGGGTTTCTCTAGTTGTTTATTTTCTTTTTTTAAGGACTGTATGTATTTCTTTAATGGATGGTTATTAAGAGCAGTTGCTATTATGGGCATCAACCCAGTGTTGTAGTAACGGTGTTACAGAAGTATCAAAACCAAGCCTAGGCCTCAGAGGGCTTCTGTATGGTGGGAGAGCAAGGTTCAACTATCAACTACTTACTACGGAATGTACTTAAGTGCAAATTCTAGGAGGGAAGTTGGGCTTGATTTTGGACATAGGGTCTATGAGACAGGTCAAGGATGATAAGGGTAAGTTCTTGCATTGGAGGGAGGGAGTGGAGTCAAGAAAGGAAGGAACCCTCAGAGAGGCTTGTTTGTTTGTTTGTTTGTTTGTTTTCCCGAGACAGGGTTTCTCTGTGTAGCCCTGGCTGTCCTGGAACTCACTCTGTAGACCAGGCTGGCCTCGAACTCAGAAATCCGCCTGCCTCTGCCTCCCAAGTGCTGGGATTAAAGGCGTGCGCCACCACGTCCGGCTAGGATGAGGGTCTTAAAGCCCACACCCATTCCAACAAGGCCATACCTACAGGGCTACACCTTTTAATTGTGCTTCCTGGGGCAAGCATATACAAACCATCACACCAAGGTACAGAGAAGGTGAGTATCATGTTCAAGTTCACCTACTATTAAGTAGAACTCAGAGCTGGGGAGATGGCTCAATGGAAGGAACTGGGTTAGGATTCCTAGCATCCATAATAAATACCACAAGTTGGGATATAGAGAGACTGGATCCCTGGGGCACACTGGCTAGCTATACTTGCAAAATCAGTGAGTTTTGTTTTCACAAAAGACCTTGCCTCAACATACAAGGTGGAGAGTGATCAAGGAATACCCAGTGTGAACCCCTACACATGCCTGCACACACATATACACTGTGTATACATACATCTAAACTTAAGATTTGAACAAAAAGTTTATCCAACTCCTTGCTTCTGAGTTTTTATTCTGTATTTTGAATTATGAAGCAGTTGTTAGATGGTACTTGATGTAGAAATGGTTTGTGTTGAAAACATTTTTGTGTAGAGTAATAGAATTTGTTGAAGATTTGTTTTGTGCCTCTTTATACTAGCACTCTCAGGACTGATGTCACGTGCAGTACAGGTGGGCAGTAAACAGGCACTGTTGTAAAGCTGTGAGCCTAGTAAGTCCTTCCAAAGTCGAGAACTAGAGGATGAAGAGGCCCATGCCCTGGGGGCTGATGTGACAGGCTCTCCTACATGGAAGCCTGCTTCTCTATTTTGTTTCTCAGCTCCAAGAGTGGGTCATTCCACATAAGGAAGGAAGAGACCAAAGGTGCATTATTTTGGGGCTCTGCTTGTGGTTCAATAATAAAGACCTTTGGCCTTTTTGATGGGACAGTATTTAGCTAGCTTCTAACATAACTCAACTTCCCTGCCATTGCATCCTTCTGCATGGCTCCCTCTTCTCAGCCTAGTCCACGTTTCTGTCCCTCTTTGTCTGACCCCTGCCCTTCTGCCTCACCTCTAGCCACCTGCTCTTTTTTATGCAGAAGCTACACGTCTCACTTGTGCCGTTGCCCTTGGCTATGTGACCTTCCCCAAGGCAGCTTGCCTTTCTTTTGGGGCTGGTAGGTAGCAACAAGATTTACATATCCTGCTAGCCTTTCCACCTCTGGCCCAGCAATTAACAATAGAGAAAGAACACAGGGACACACTTTTTTATAGCAAGTCAATTCACCATTTGGGGGTTGTCCCACAGCCTATCTCAATGCTGGACTGCCTGGCCACTTAACTCCTCCTGTAACTTCTGAGTTCCTATTGTCTAGACTATTTCCAATTTGTCCCCAAAATATCTCTTACACGAAGGGGGCCGAGTGGAGGTATGCATGTGAGTGCAGTGCTCAAGGAGGCTAGGCCAGGGCATAAGATCCTATGTAAGCTGGCACTACAGTGTGATATGCCTGATATGGGGGCTGAGAATCAAACTGCAGGCCTCTTCAAGAAAAGAACACTTAAGCACAGAGACATTTCTCCAGCCTCATCTTTATGTTTTTTACAAGTGCTAATCCTGGTATGTTGTAACTTCAAGCTCATTTGCTATCCTGGAACTTATTCTGTAGATCAGACTGGTTGGGAACTCACAGAGCTCCATCTGCCTCTGCCTCCTGAGTGGAGAGATTAACACCCGGGCATGCACCATTACCGTCCAGGCAGAAAAAGAATTTTCCTATAAATAGTAATATACCTAAATTCCAAAACATTGGGGTGTTTTTTTTTGTTGTTGTTGTTGTTGTTTTTGTTTTGTTTTGTTTTGCAGTGGTGGTTTTAAAGCAAATTGCAAATGATTTATAATAGTAAAAAATAGTATTTAACGGACTTATTCTAGAAGTTCCCTACTGTTGTTCCTTGCACACTTTGTCCTATTTCACCTGTCACACAAGACATCCTGGAATCCAGTGGCCCAAACGCTTAGCAAGACTTCCAGTTTGAGTTTTCCTAGCCAATTGCAAATACACAAATTTTACTGTTAACCCTTTGGCATTAGTCCAGTCTCTGCCTCTTCTGCACAGCCCGAGAGACTGATAAAAACCAGCATCTAGTCTGAGGCCAGAAACCCTTCCCTTACTGAATACTCTGAATTATCCCAAACCTCCCAAGGTCTTGCGCCTTTGCATACTTTTTGAACACTGGGGTAAGGTGAAAGTAAGCTGGACTTATTTGAGACTATCCTTTTGACCTTGTGTCTTAGTCAGGGTTTCTATTCCTGCACAAACATCATGACCAAGAAGCACTTGAGGAGGAAAGGGTTTATTCAGCTTACTCTTCCACATTGCTGTTCATCACCAAAGGAAGTCAGGACTGGAACTCAAACAGGTCAGAAAGCAGGAGCTGATGCAGAGGCCATGGAGGGATGTTCCTTACTGGCTTGCTTCCCCTGGCTTGCTCAGCTTGCTCTCTTATAGAAACAAGACTACCAGCCCAGAGATGGTCCCACCCACAAGGGGCCTTTCCCCCTTGATCACTAATTGAGAAAATGGATCTTATGGAGGCATTTCCTCACCTGAAGCTCCTTTCTCTGTGATAACTCCAGCTGTGTCAAGTTGACACAAAACTAGCCAGTACACCTTGTGAGAGTTTTCATTCTAATTGCAGTCTCCAGGACTAAGAGCACAGATTAAGGCCAAAGAAATACTAGTTCTGTTACTCCTATCTGGCCTTGGGTAAGTTATATTTCTTTTGGGGCCTCAGTTTGTTCTTTAGTGACTTATTTCTCAATCTCACACATACATGTATTAATATCACTATGGAATCAACTTCCTCGAACACCTCACTGGGCTATGGTTTATCTAGGATACAGATGTTTTATGCCCCGACCAGCAGGAATTAGACGCAGCACAACCAGGTTCCTTCTCAAGGTGGTTTACTCAGGATCCTTGATGAAGTTACAGCGTGTAGAACAATAGCAAAATGGCCCCTAACCCCACTGGGAGCGGCCATATAAACCCTGTCCTGGCCTATAGCAGGATGCCACATGGCTCCTGCTCATACAGTAGGTAAAGTCGGGTGTCATATCATGCCACTGCTGACATAGCCTTACTCCATATTAGGAGCTGTCCATGTCATTAAGACAGAGGTGATGGGTGCCATCTTTAAGGCACGGCAGCAAGGCTCTCCACAATGTTTGTCTTATGTCTTCTCCTGAGCTGACCTAACCTTTGGCAGCTGTTTCCTGATGCTTCAATTCCTGGAATAATAAAGTGTACCAGTTGTTAACAGTGGCTGGTTATCTCATGAGTGATAACCATTTAACACATACTTACATCAGATCTTCACCCAGATCCTTATGAGGCCACTGTGCCCTGCCCTGGAAGAGGTTTCACAGGGGAGAGTGATGAGGTGTGAAGGGCCACACTGCCTTTAGATTCATCACCTAAGCTCGCCCCTATCGCCATACACAAAGCTAAGCACACCAACAGGTGTTAACAAAAGGTTTTGGCACTGAAAAGAATTAGATAAACTTTATTTTTTCCATTCAATAAGATGATTCCTCACAGGTAAGGGAAAATAAACCATTTCAGAAATATTCCATTCTCTAGTCTTGCTTCTAGTTCGGGACCTCTCTGCTGGCATTTCTCTTCAGCCTAGTATCTGTGGAGGTTCCTTGAAGATGCACATGGCAAATTGAATAGTTACAGAATTTAATAATGAACTATAATATCAAAAAGGGATGCTACCATCCTGGAGATGGTAGGGGAAAAAAGAGGGGCTATCACTGCTAGAGAAGAGAGGAGTTACCAAATTCACAGGCACTTTAGCTTCCAGCATGGTGTGACTACACAGAATGTCAACAATATAGGTTGGCCCTTCTCGCTCTTTGAACTTCCACTAGTACTTTTCCAGGCATATTATTTGGAAGCTGGACGTTCAGTGACAATAGATGAGTGTCCTTAAAAGCACAGAACAGGCTCTAGGAGAATAGAAATGACCCATGGAGCCACACTGAAATTATTCAGCATAAACCCCTACTCTTTAAAAATCTCCATGATAACCTTGGAAAATTAGTTCTTGTAAATAGACAATTTCACCCCATGGTACATATTTCAATAGTGTGTAGCAATTCCCAAATCGAAGTCACTTAGTAAAAAAATAGCAACATTGGAGATGTGGGTTAGGGGGTACCAGTTGTTCTGTCCAACCTGTAAACAAGAGGAAGGTTTGACATTCCAAAGACTGGCTTTCTCAGTTCTTGTTAATTCGAGGCCAACAAAAAAATGGAACCTTTCACTTCTGATTTCCATCTATGTCCTGGAGCTGTCCCTGTCCCACAGCTCTCTGTACCCAAATCCCTCTGAGGGAGAGAGATGGTCTCCCAGAAGTGCTGACCACCACTTCTGCTCAAATTCCTGGCCCAAGAGGGACCTGCCCAAAGCCATCGGGACACAGGGACCAAGGAACAGCAGGGAACAGGATCCTTCCAGTTTCTATCTGTGGCCTGGAGCTGACCCTGTGCCACAGCTCTCCATACCCAAATTCTGCCCAGAGAGAGCTGGTTTCCCAGGAGTGCTGACACAGGCTTGCAGGAAGGACAAGCCACAGTCAGAGACAGCAAGACCAGCTAACACCACAGATAACCAGATGGCAAGAGGCAAGTACAAGAACATAAGCAACAGAAACCAAGGCTACTTGGCATCATCAGAACCCAGTTCTCCCACCACACGGGAAAATCAACACTCTGATTTAAGATCGCATCTCATTGTGAGACCCCAAAGTGTTTCCCCCTGAAATGTACAGCCCCTAAATGCTCCCCCAAAGCCTGTTTCCCCAATCTCTAAGAATACAGCCAGTAAGAAGCTCTTTCTTCTCTAAAGCTAGCAAGAAGCCTTTTGTTCCTCTACCTTAGATGACCCAGCCTGCCTGTCTGTGTCAGAGACCCAGAGATAACTGCAAGGACAGAAAATTGCTCACTCCCTCTCCTTGTTCCTTCACCAAGGACAGATCCACGAACACCCCATTCTTTCTGCTCTTACCCCACCTCCTGAGGTTTTTCCTTCAAAAACCCTCTGCTGTTGCAGCTTGGGGTGGAACTCCCCAGCCCTTCCCCTTCGAAAGGAGTTCCTCCTCAGCTGGCTGATAATAAACTCTCCTGCATTTTGCATCAAGCGGTTTCTCTTGAGTCTTTGGGGGTGCCAACTCATCCTGGGACAAGAGTGACCCTGTTTTCATGGGTCTTACATCATAATGATGATAGAGGACTTTTAAAAGGACATGAATTACTCCCTTAAAGAAATACAGGAGAGGGGCTGGAGAGATGGCTCAGAGGTTAAGAGCACTGACTGCTCTTCTGGAGGTCCTGAGTTCAATTCCCGGCAACCACATGGTGGCTCACAACCATCTGTAACAAGACCTGATGCCCTCTTCTGGTGTCTGAAGACAGCTACAGTGTACTTACATATAATAAATAAAATAAATCTTTAAAAAAAAAATACAGGGGAACACATGTAAATAGATAGGAGCCCTTAGAGAGGAAACACAAAAATCCCTTAATGAATTACAGGAAAACACAAACAGGTTATGGAATTAAGCAAAACCTTCCAGCATCTAAAAATAGAAATAGGAACAATAAAGAAATCACAAAGGGAGACAACCCTGGAGATAGAAAACCTAGGAAAGAGATCAGGAGTTATAGACGCAAACATCACCAACAGAATACAAGAGATAGAAGAGACCCTCAGGTGCAGAAGATACCATAGAAAACATTGACACAACAGTCAAAGAAAATGCAAAATGCAAAAATATCCTAACCCAAAACATCCAGGAAATCCAGGACACAATGAGAAGACCAAACCTAAGGATAATAGGTATATAAGAGAGTGAAGATTCCCAACTTAAAGGGCCAGTAAATATCTTCAACAAAATTATAGAAGAAAACTTCCCTAACCTAAAGAGATGCCCATAAATATATAAGAAGCCTACAGACCTCCAAATAGATTGGACCAGAAAAGAAATTCCTCCCATCACATAATAGTCAAAACACCAAATGCACAAAACAAAGGAATATTAAAAGCAGTAAGAGAAAAAGGTCAAGTAACATATAAAGGCAGATCTATCAGAACTAACCAGACTTCTCACCAGAGACTATGAAAGCTAGAAGAAGATCCTGGGCAGATGTCATACAGACCCTAAAAGAACACAAATGCCAGCCCAGGCTACTATACCCAGCAAAACTCTCAATTGCCATAGATGAAGAAACCAAGATATTCCAAGACAAAACCAAATTTGCACAATATCTTTCCACAAGTCCAGCCCTTCAAAGGATAATAGATGTAAAATGCCAACACAAGGAGGGAAACTATACCCCAGAAAAACCAAGAAAGTAGTTTTCCTTCAACAAACCTAAAGAAGATAGCCACACAAACGTAATTCCATCTCTAACAACAAAAATAACAGGAGGGCAACAATCACTATTCCTTAATATCTCTTAACATCAATGGACTCAATTCCCCAATAAAAAGACATTGACTAACAGACTGGATACGGAAACAGGACCCAGCATTTTGATGCTTACAGGAAACACACCTCAGTGACAAAGACAGACACTACTTCAGAGTAAAAGTCTGGAAAACAATTTTCCAAGCAAATGGTCCCAAGAAACAAGCTAGAGTAGCCATTCTAATATCAAATAAAATTGACTTTCAACCAAAAGTTATCAAAAGAGATAAGGAAGGACACTTCATACTCATCAAAGAAAAAAAATCTACTGAAGTGAACTCTCAATTCTGAACATATATGCTATTTCATGAAATTCACAGACAAATGGACGGATCTACAAATATAATTCTGAGTGAGGTAACTCAGTCAACAAATGAACACACATAATTGTAAAGAGGGTCAGGAAATTGAACAGAGGTGTGCAGTATTGGGGTATGGGGAACTGGTGGTAGCTACCAGAAAGTCCCAGATGTCAGGAAAGCAAGAGCCTCCCAGGACCCCATTGGGATGACATTAGCTGAAATACTCCACAAAGGGGAGGGAGAAACTGTCAAGACCATATCCAGAGGTTAGGCATGGCCGCCCAGGTTGAGGGATGGGTTCACCCATCTCCAATATTTTTAACCTAGGATTTCTCCTTTCTAGAGGAAATACGGGGACAAAGAAGGGAACAGAGAATGAAGAAAAGGCCACTCAGAGACTGCCTCACATAAGGATCCATCCCACTGCAGATACAAAACCCAGATACTATTGCTGGTACCAAGTGCTTGCTGACAGGACCTGAGACAGCTGTCTCCTGAGAGGCTTTGCCAGATCCTGACCACTACAAATGTGGATGTTCATAGCCAACCATTGGACTGAGCACAAGGACCTCAATGGAGGAGTTAGGGGAAGGACTGAAGGAGCTGAAAGGGACTTATCTGTTATCAATGGGAAGGGAGGCTCTTGGTCCTGTGAAGGCTTGATGCCCCAGTGTAGAGGAATGCTAGGGCAGTGAGGTGGGAGTAGGTGGATGGGTGGGTGGGGGAGCACCTTCATAGAAGCAGGGTAAGGGGCGATGGGATAGGGGGTTTGTAGAGGGGAAACCAGGAAAGGGGATAAAATTTGAAATGTAAACAAATAAAATATCCAATTTAAAAAAAAAGAATGGGACTCTTTTCTCTTTCTTTTCTTTCTCTCTTTCTCCTTTCTTTCTTTCTTTCTTTCTTTCTTTCTTTCTTTCTTTCTTTCTTTCTTTCTTTCTTTCTTTCTTTCTTTCTTTCTTTCTTTCTTTCTTTCTTTCTTTCTTGGACTGGGGGCATCCACTGCTTGGATGGATTTGTCCAGGAAGGCATGGAATTGTAATGATTTCAACAAAAGGAATTTATTTCCTAAAGTTTTGGAGGTCAAAAACATGAGATCTAAGTGTCTGCAGGTGTATTAAGTATTTGTTGCTTGAACAAAATACCTGGGAAACAATCTGAAGGGGTTAATTTTGGTACACCATTTGCAGTTCCCAATCATGGTGGGAAGTCATCAGGACAGATTCTTGACGCAGTTGGTTACACTGCAGCTGTAGTAAGGAAACAAAAGCTGTACAGCTCCCTTTCTCCTTTTTATTCAATCTAGGATCCCAGTCCATTGGATGGAATGGAGCACATTTGGGGTGGATCTTCCATCTTTAGATAACCTAAATCCAGAGAGTCTCTCAAAGACATGCCCAGGGGTTGTTTCCATGGTAATTCTAAATCCCACCATATTGACAAAAAAAAAAAAAAAAAAATCACATCAGGATTGGTGCCTTGGATAACCTTAAGGTAAAGATCTATTCTCAACCTTTTTGCTTTGTTTACAGATCTGTTTATTTCCACATCATCTTTCTTCTGTTCATATCTGTGTCTAAATGTCTTCATATAAGGAAACCTATACACAACACAGCCTTACACACATACCCCTCAGACAATTCTTAGTATTTTTATAGATCCATATGAAATATATTTTTCTTACCAGCACATTATCAGTATCAATTTTTCTGACCATAGTAGTGAATACTGGAAGATGGGACTCTTCACAGATCCATTGGCCTGTCCCCTTAAATCAAATGAAATTTGAAAGAGATTCTAGCTCATACATTTTCAGGGAAAATCTCTGGCTTTTTCTTTTGTTTTGTTTTGTTTTGTTTTTTCGAGACAGGGTTTCTCTGCATAGCCCTGGCTGTCCTGGAGCTCAGTTTGTAGACCAGGCTGGCCTCGAACTCAGAAATCCACCTGCCTCTGCCTCCTGAGTGCTGGGATTACAGGCGTGCGCCACCATGCCTGGCTCTCTGGCTTTTTCTTGGTGGTGAGATTATGAGTGATATATTGCCTTTATTCCTTCCTCAAATATTTACTGAATATTGGGTACTGTGCTAGGGAGGCTCTGGGTGGTTAACAGGAACAAGGTAGGTTCTCTTCTGGTAGAGCTAAGGAAATACAAAATGTGTTTTGCTACAGTAGTACTAAAGCTGTGTCAAGGCAATAATTTGCTCTTATGACTGGCATGAAGCCCTGGTCAGCAGCTCAAGACTTATACTCCCCACTACAATTTTCTCCATGGTCAATAATGTTCCACAGGGCATAAAATAAGATACTTCTTGTTATGACTACCACTTGGGTCCTTTTAACACTGTCTTTGTGATAGTCTGTGAGCTTTGCTGCCAAGGCCTGAATCAAAACTCTTTAGAGCGCTGCCCTTCCTCTGTGCAGCTTCTTTACCCATTTGCAGGTAAGGAGAGCAAGAGCAGTTGGGGGACTTTATCTCTGTACCACCTCCCTCAGGCCTCCCGAGTGCTGGGATTAAAACCATATGCCACCACTGGCCAGAGGACAATTTATGAGAGTAAGTTCACTCCTTTTATCATGTGAGTCCCATGGATTAAACTCAGGTCCTGAAGCTTGGCAGCAAACACTCTTACAAGGTGAACCATCTTAGTCATCCATGAGTAATCATTTAAGTTTATGAAAGATTTGGGGTTTTAAAAAATATTTTTTCACCCATCCCTTTCTTCCCTTCAGCTCCTCCATGAACCCCCTTGCTTTCTCTCAAATTTATGGACTCTTATTTGTGTGTGTGTGTGTGTGTGTGTGTGTGTGTGTGTGTTTTGCAAAGCTGGGTCAAAGGAATAATATGCTTTTTATATATTTATATATTCCTAAATATGTATTTATATATTCCTGAATATATTCCTAAATATACAAATTTATATATCCCTCATATAAACTTATGTCTTTCTAAATATATAAACATAACCTGCTCAGTCTACATAGTGTTACTTGGATGTGTATGATTTCAGGGCTGACCACTTTTTATTGGATAAATGGTGGGAGGATGTTCTTCCCTAGAGAAGACCATTTCTTCTGTTTATAGCATTTCTCAGCTGATAATAGTGATTATTCAAGCTTTTAAGATAAAAGAATCGCTATTAAAAAATCCAGGTGGAAATGTCTAGCAGATATCGGGATCTGTGAGTCTAGCATTTATAGAAGAGATAATACTAAAATTTTGAAAATAAAGATGGCATTTGGATCCACGGGGCTGAATGAGGTCATCTCAGAAGAGTATAAATTGAGAAGAAAGGGATTCCAAGAAGCTTTTCCTTTAGTGGAGAAAGAAGAAACTGATAGAGCTATGAAGGTTTAGGAGAAGCCAGTGGGATAAGAAGATAATGGAGAATATGGGGTCATGAAAGCCCAATTAATAAGAGATAATCAGCTGCATTGAATGCTATCAAGAGGTTAAAAGAGGATAGAAATACCTATTGCTGCACAACAATAACCCCAAAACTTTGTAGCTAATACCAGAGATTCTTTTTTTTCCCCCCAGAGGTCTGAGTTGACAAGGCTTGACTTTGTAGGTCTTCTCTTGGCATATTAAAATTTCCTGTAGCTGCATCCAGCTGGGACCTTAGCTATGGTGATGATCTACAGTTGCCCCTCCTCCCTCAGCTTCAGTCTTTCATCTCACTACTTAGAAGCCTGAGCTGCTTTAGAGTTTGCTGGTGGCTGACAAGAGAACAAGCCCCATGTGTACATTTGTCGTGTCTGGTTTTTCATAGTAGCTCCTGGCACTATCCTATGTTTTCCTTTACAAGAAATGGCCCACACAGCTGGAGAGATGGCTCAGCAGTTAAGAACAGTAATCCAGAGTACCCAAGCTCCATTCCCAGCCTATAGCTGCCTGTAACTGCATGTAGCACAAAACACACACACACACCCCAAATTTTAAAATAGTAGTAAGAAAAACAAATCTAATTAATGGCTCATACTAGCAGCTTTCTTAGTCTGCTTTCTATAAGACACTGAGAGTGGAGGAGACTGAATTCTAGAACTATATCCTTTGTTTTTGATCTGCTACAGTTTAAGTTTTCTGTTTATTGAGTTATAATCCACTCCATTAAACAAAAGCTCTTTAAGACAAATCTTTATTTTGACCTTTATGTCAAAATGTCTTCAGATTCTATACCACCAGCTACTTGATTTCAAATGTGAGGCCACATTTACAAACAGACCCTATATTGATTGGCTAAGGCCTGAGGGAGGTGGTACAGAGATAAAGTCCCCCAACTGCTCTTGCTCTCCTTACCTGCAAATGGGTAAAGAAGCTGCACAGAGGAAGGGCAGCGCTCTAAAGAGTTTTGATTCAGGCCTTGGCAGCAAAGCTCACAGACTATCACAAAGACTTCCGAGTTCAAGGCCAGCCTGGTTCACAGAGTAAGATCTGGGACAGACAGGGCTACACAGAGAAACCCTGTCTTAAAAAATAAATAATTAGTAAGTAAGTAAGTAAGTAAATAAATAAATAAAGTTGTCCTCTGGCCTCCAGGGCTACACAGAGAAATCCTGTCTTAAAAAATAAATAAATAAAGTTGTCCTCTGACCTCCGCATGTGCCGTGATGTGTGCAGACTCACACATACTAATGTAACTTTTAATATGGCAAGACACAACTGTCATGAACGAAGTTTCTAGACTGAGAGAGAACTCTAGAGAGAGGCTCATCATTTCACTTGGGAATACACAGGTAAATACCAGTATTAATCTGGAGGCAGAGAGCAGGGGAAACGTGGGCAAGAGCCTTTATTGTGAGAGATGCCTTGAGAACGAACAGGTGATGAGGGTGAGTTAGCATAGGCTAATCTGAATAATTTCATCAGCCTGTGGGAGATTATAAGGACTGGCTCTCTCCTGATGTCAGAAATCTGAAGTTGGGCCGGGTGTGGTAGCGCACGCCTTTAATCCCAGTACTCAGGAGGCAGAGGCAGGCGGATTTCTGAGTTTGAGGCCAGCCTGCTCTACAAAGTGAGTTCCAGGAAAGCCAAGGATACACAGGGAAACCCTGTCTCAAACCCCCATTCCCACCCCCACCCCAAAAAGAAATCTGGAGTTGGGGCAATTAAAGAAGGGAAATGTCTGCCCAGGGTGTGAGAACCCAAGGTGAACTTATGCCAGGGATAGAGGTGGCTTAAGTGTCTTTTCTAAGTGAAAGGCACATCCACCAGTGAGTTTACTTAGGCTTTAGCCCAGGGAAAGGTGGTCAGTCCATCCACAGTCAGAGGACAAAGCATCAAATGCAGAACTAGAAATATAACTATTATTTTATAACCCTTATGTCTGTAAGCTCAGTAATAATGACCCCTTTTATTCTTGGTTATTGATAATTTTAGTCTTTTTTGTTATTCTAGGTGAAGATTTAATTTTTTTTAAGTGTCAAAGAACTACATTTTGGTTTTAATAATCGTTGTATTATTTCCCTAGTCGCTATTGCATTTCTACTCTGTATTACTCCTTCTTTTGGATATTTTTCAGGATATTGTGGTACTGGTTTGAGGCCTTCTCAGTCAGGCATTCATTTCCCTAACACTGTTTTCGTTACACCTCCCAAGTTTTTTTTTTTTTTTTTTTTTTTTTTTTTTTTTTTTTTTTTTTTTTTTTTTTTTTTTTTTTTTTTTTTTTTTTTTTTTTTTTTTTTTTTTTTTTTTGTATTCTTTTTTCCAGTATATAGAATTATTTTGTATGTATAGGTGTTTTATTTGCATTTAATCCTGTGTACCCTGTAACCAGTGTCCACAGAAGCCAGAAGGCATTGGGTCTCTTGGAACTGGATTGTATGATTATGTACAGCTGATGGTATTTGTTCATTTTTCTTCCTTCTTTAAAATTGTCCTCCAAACCAGATAACCTTAATTGCCCTATCTTCGAATATTTTGATCCTTTCTTTTTTTTTTCTTTTTCTGGTCTGTCTAAATCTATTGCTAAGTATCAATGAGCTTCTCTTTCTCTGTTCAGTTATTGTACAAAATTGCTACTCAGTTCTTTTTATAATCTGTTTCTTTACTGATATTTTCTGTTCAATCAGACACTATTCTCATGCTTTCATGTTTTCCAGAGTTTGACATTTCCGGACATTTCTCTGAGAGCTTCAAGCCCAATATCAGGCCTTGTCAGGAGATGTTTCTTTTATTTTATGTGTGTTTTGCCTGCCTTGACATCTGTACACTGTGTGTACCTGGTACTTACAGAAGCTAGAAGAGGACATGTGATTCCTCAGTACAGGGTTATGGTTGGTTATGAGCTGCCGCATGATTGCCAGGAATCAAATCTGAGTCCTCTGGAAGAGCAGCCAGTGCTCTTAACTGCTGTTCGTATTCCTAGCTTTGACTTCCTTTGTATGGGTAACACTTTATTTCCTTATACATGTCACAATTTACTTGAAGATGGACATTTCAAATAATGTGCAGCTTCCAAAGTCATATTTTCTTCTTTTCCTGGGGCTGTTGTTGCTTGATGAACTAGTCGCTGTGTCTGTCTAATGACTTTTCCAAACTCATTTTGTTTGTTTACCTTGTTTGCATCTGTACTGTGTGACTACTTGACTAGCTTACCTCTCAGTTAATGACTGGATGGAGATTACCAGTAACCAGCAACCATCTTGGTCTTTGTCCAGGATGTTTTGGTAAATGCCTCCCATAGTCAGACAGCTTGCAAGTATGCATAGCTTTTGCTTCCTGCAGGCAAAGGGCCTGAGTGTCAGACAGAACTTCTGTCTCCTGAGCATCTTAGTGGTCCTATGCATGCATATGTGCCTGTGTGGGTTCCTACAGTATTCTCACACTCTCAATGCCCTGAATTGTTCAGCTTTTTGGTTAGTCTATTGTTTTCCTCAACTGTTACTCATTGCTTTGGCCATGATATTAAAATATTTAATAATTATGCCCTCTTGGGAGGGTAAGGGCATTGTTATGACTTTGCTAGTTCCAATGAGACCACAGAAAGACCTGCCTTTTTAGAAGTGGCCCTTGGGATGAGCCTTTGAACCCTGTCTGCTCTTTTGCTTTAGACATTAGGAATATGAGTTGTCATTTTTCAAGGACAGCAAAGAGCTTCAGGGTTAAGATAGAACTTGAGTAAGAGAAAATGCTACAAAAATGGCTACTCTTACCAAGATTTGGCTTCTTTCTCCATTAAACTGTGGAGGAGCTGCTGCATGTTTTTAGTAACGGTCCAGAGCTCTGAAAAAGTTATAGGATTTGCCAGCTTCCTCACTGCTTTTACGGAAGGACCCAACATTTTTACTAACATTGCCTTTTCAGCCAGTCATGGTATTAAAATGGGGGAATGTTTATGGAAGAGCACTTGTTTGACATCCAAGAATGAAAATAATAAGGTATTACTGCAAAGCAATATCAAAAGTACAAGTAGACTGTTAAATGTCTAAACTAAATAAAAATATTCATCAAAATATCAAAACCATGAAAAATAGTCCAAGAAAATAAATTGCCCTCCACCTCACCCCTAATCCATTCTCATTTGTCCTTGTTAACAATCTAGTTTTTATTTTTTTAAGATTTATTTACTTGTTTATTTATTTAACATATATGAGTACACTGTCACTCTCTTCAGACAGAGCAGAAGAGGGCAGCAGATCCCATTACAGATGGTTATGAGCCACCATGTGGTTGTTGAGAATTGAACCAAGCCAGCTCAGTCAGTCAACAGGTTTTCTAGGGCAGGAGTGAGGATTAAAAAGAAAAAAGATAATTAGACAACATTGTAGCATGACCCAAGCCAGTTCTGAGGTGGATTTATTTTTTCTATCAGATTTTATACCATTTTAATTATATGCAAGTAGTAAGGTCAAGCAGTACAATAAACACGAGTAGTCAAGGAACAAGCAAGGCAATAAACAAAGTCCAGTGATCACCATTTCTAAGGGCTTATCAGGAAGACCAAAATATCTGAGCCTACTTCCCCATCCTAGCCCAAAGTCATCTTTATTTTTTTGGGAGGTGGGGGTGGGGTGGGGGTTGAGACAGGGTTTCTCCCTGACTGTCCTGGAACTCACTCTGTAGACCAGGCTAGCCTCGAACTCAGAAATCCACCTGCCTCTGCCTCCCAAGTGCTGGGATTAAAGGCTGTGCCACCACTGCCTGGTCCAAAGTCATATTCATGCCTGATGCCTACTTCCCAGTTCTAGCCTAAAATCAGATTCCTGCCTGAGCTTACGTCCTTGTCATGGTCCAATGTCAGATTCCTACCTGAAGCCCATCTCCTTGTCCTTGGCCAATGTCCTGCCAAGTGGCCCCAAAGTTCTCCACAACTCAGGACCTCTGGAGAAGCAGCCAGTGCTCTTATCTGCCAAGGCCCCAACTCTAGCTTTTATACTCATGTGTTTTTTTTTCTTTTTTGAGGAGGGTCGCTGCTGGGAAATTGAGCCTAGTGTTGTATGTTTATACAGTCTACCACTGAGTTTCAGCCCCAGCCTGCTGTCTTTTTTTGTGGTGTGTTTGTGTGGTAGGATGTCATTTCTCAGGAGCTTTCTGCCCTTTTTAAAAAAAAATTTATTGTATGCATATGTGTGCCATAGCACACATGTGAAAGTCAGAGAACAATTTTGGGGTTTTGAGGTGTTTCTCTCTCCATCCACTTTTACCTGGGTTTAGAGGATCCACCTCACGCTGGCAGGCTTGAACAGCAGGTACTGTTCTCTGCTAAGCCATCTCTCCAGTTCCCACGTTACTTTTTTGAGACAGAATCTCTCACTGGGTCCCAGGGTTTGCCAATTGGTCTAGTCTAATCCCATTTTCTTACATTTTTGTAGTAATACTCTCCCCAACACACACCTTCCTAAGGATTGAGCCCAGGGGCTATACCCTCAGTTCTCCATTTCTGTAGTATTTTATACTTAGAATTTTATATTCATTTTAAATTAATTTTCTAAGTGCTCACCTCCCAATTTTCAGCCTTTGCCTTTCCTTTTTCCACTTTCCTAGTACCTCCCACACTCCAGTGTGACCAAAGTGTTGGGCTTGTTTCATGCTCACTCAAGAACATCCTCCTGCGTACACTTTCAAATCCAGGCTGGCCTAGAACTCAGAGGCTGCCTGCCTCTGCCTCCCAAGTGCTGGGATTAAAGGCGCCTTCACACCTGTTGTACCTGTTTGCCTGTTCACTAGCGTGTGCCTGGTCTCTGAAGCGTCCAGAAGAGGGTGTCAGATCCCTCCTGGTACCAGGGTTACAGGCAGTTGTGAGCTGCTATGTGGGTGCTGGGAACCGGGCTGGGGTCCTCTTCCAGAGCAGTATGGCCGCTCTGATCAGCCCCATGGGATATTGCTTTATAACGATCTTTTCTCACAACATACGAATCTCCTTCTAGGTCAAAACCAGAGAATTAACATGCCTGTTAAAACTCTTGTCTGAATCACAGTCTTACTGTTTTCAGTACTCCGTCCTCTCTTGTGAACATGACTTACTAACGCTTTTATTCCTGGGAGACTCCTGGAGGAAGGAATGGGGATGCCCAAAAGTCGTATTTTAATAGGTATCCCCCATTTACTTACCCCGAGAACGTTTAACTCCCAGGGTAACATACAGGGGCGTTCTTTCCGATGAGGAATCCTGAACTAGGTGCATCATCTTTACTCAGAAGGGGCGAGGGCGGGCGGATCGGCCCCCTTTAAAGGACGTACCTACACTTTCCTTCTGGAAATGCGGGATCCGCTACAAACGCTGAGTCTACAGTACCCTTTAGTCTGGGTCCGCCAATTCCGAGCGACTGTTTCCGTTTGTTCCGGGGTGGGGTGGGACCGGGTCTGTCGTCCCCGCTTCCGAGACCCGCCTGCCAAGCCCGCTTTGGCTCGGGCGACCTCTGAACGCGCCGCGGCGGCCGGCCGGCCGACGAACCAACCGGCCACAACCGGTTGGCGCCGTCTGGAAACTTCTTCGCTCGGCTCCTCTCCGAGATCGAGGTTGCTGACCAAACCCCCCGCGGCGTCCCTCGGGCCTAGCTGAACGCGCCACTCGCCTCACAGGGCGCTGCTGCCTCGAAGGAAGCGGCCGCGTCTCCCTCAGACGCGAGGAGGGGTCCGGCCCGTGAGGACCCGCGACCTGCGTCTCCCGGCCGCGCGACGCCTCGAGGCACGCCAGATTGCCCGTGCGCGCGCGAGCGAGCGAGCGCGGGCCGCCGTCGAGCCGCGCGGTCCCCAGCTGGCGGCACTAAGAGAAGGGCGCCGGCTCCTCAGCTGCGGCCCGGGGGCGTGGCAAGGCCCCACGGCTCCTGTTTTCCCGGCCGGGGCGGCCTTTCGGTTTCGTTTCCTCCCAGAGAAACAGTGGGGCCGGGCCCGTGAACGGCGCCGTCGTCCGTGCTAAGCCTCGGTCCGACGGCCATGGCCCAGGCCGCGGTGGCAGTGGCAGAGGTGACCCAGCTGCTGTGCGCGGCGGGAGGCGCCTTGGAGTTGGCGGAGCTGCGGCACCGCTTGCGAACCAGCCTGGGGGCTGACGCGCTGGAGCGGCTGCTGCGGGACCGCGGGCGCTTCGTGGTGGCCTCGCGGGCGGCCGTGGCCGTGGCCGCCGGCCGGGAGTCGGGGGCGGCAGCGGCGGCCTCGGAGCGCGTGGTGCTGGCCGTGTCGTCGCTGCGTCTGTGCCGCGCGCATCAGGGCCCCAAGCCGGGCTGCACCGGGCTCTGCGCGCAGCTGCATCTCTGCAAGTTTCTCATCTACGGCAACTGCAAGTTCCTGAGGACCGGGTAAGGACGCCAACGATGGGCTTGGGCGGATGCTGCTGGCCCTCCACTCCCGGGCCTCCACCCTCGTCCCGTGATCCGGGCAGACCGCTAGGTGACGATTCCTCAGCCTCGCCAGTCCTTCACTCTTAAGAACGTTCATTGATCACCTACTTAGTGACTGGCAGTGTGTGGTGGACTGGCTCAGATAAAATATGGTGCCAAGAGGGACACCTGAGCATGGCAGTATGGTTCCCAGGAGGGAAGATGGTCCTCAGGGCTGCGCTTGCTGTCACAGCTGTAAGGAAGCTTTGGAAGTGCCACTCAACTCCTCTTTGTCTGCTTACAAGCTGAACCTCAGATTTTCAAGATCCCTAGGGGTCGCTCCCCGCCCCCCTTCCCTAGCCACAGACCTTCCTGGTTGCCTTTCTACACACCCCACCCCTACTTGGTTCATTAGGTGGCAGAGCCCTGTCTGGAATGCCCTTCCTGGTTTGCTTTTTTAGTTCCTCGGGCAGGACCTGAAAGATTATTCGCTTTTTTGAGCTTTCTCTAACTCTTCCACAACACACTTTTATGTCCTTATTAGTCTGGGCTGCTCTCTGCTTGCACCTGCAAGGTGATTAGTGAAATCTGTTTATACTGAAGAATTCGGGCCTCACCTTAAAGGTAATAAGGCCTGTTGAATGTCAGCCGTGAGGTTTGTGTTTTAGGAAGATGTCTTGGGTAATGATGCGGGGATGCTGGGTTAGGAGAGGATGTTGGAGACTTCATGCTTCGAATCTAGTCCAGTTATCTAGAAAGATTAGTTTCTTCCCTCCCTGCTTCCTTTTGCTGTAACAGTAGACATCAGTTTTTATGTTGTCAGGTTAATAGTCACCTTGGGTTAGTAACCTTGACCTGTGCAGTCAATCAGGGATCCAGGCTGGCGAATACAGCTGCACCCTCAACACTTTTGAGGAAGTTCTAAGTATCAATATCAAGTTCTGGGGATTGAAGGGAGTCTGGTGGGAAGTTTGTGTGGGCCAGGTCTAGAAGTGATAAATATCCCATTTACCAGAAGCTGTCTCCTACCCCTATCTAAGGGGTATGGTCTGAGAAATGTGGTTCTTTAGGACTTGTTTATTCAGAAATAATACAGATTAGAACTTGTCCAAACAAGGTGTATGCGAGAGATTTGGGGAAATTAAAGGGGAGTGTGCCAGCATGAAGAGAGGCTGTGGGAGAGATGGTGACTCTTGTTTCTATTCCCACTGTGGACTGAAAGCCAGAGAGGGTTTGAGTTCTTTACTTAAAAGGAAGGCTAAACCCTTACGTGCTGATTTGGAAGCTGCTAGGTGGTAAATGAAATACTGTGGCCCCAGTCACAAGTGTCTTCAGTCCCTGACTTTCAGACCTATGCTCAGGAGGCAGAGTGCCTGCCGATCAAGAGCATGGTCCGTGAGCTTGTTTAAGTCCAGCTCTGCTCTTTGCTGGCTAGTAATCCTGGGCAAGTAGCTTTCTGGCTGACTCTGTCCCCTCAGTGATGATAAGATTACTTACCTCACAGGTTTGTTGAGGACTGAATCAACTCCTGAGACGTTGAGGCAGCCTCTGTTGCATGGTAAATGCTTGCTAAGGTTTACTTGCTATTACTGCAGTTGTTTGTATACTTGGCTTTGGCAGCACCGACTTAGCTTCCCTTCTGCTTGTCTCATTTTGTCATCTTTTTCCTAACCCCTGAAGATGTGGCTTATTTATTGTTTTATATCTTCCAATGGCCTCTCCTCAGTTCTTGCCTGGATCCAGACTCTGCAGTGCCTTTTTCCTTGGGTGTCACTGTATTCTTATCACAGCTGACCTCAGACTTTCACTCTGTGTGTGAGTTCTTTTCTGTTGCATTCACCATTTGGGAGAGAGGAGTCAAGGGTCATGGTTTTTGATCTGTAGTGGAGGAGGGACAGAGATCAGAGAGCTAGTAGAAGAGGGTTTGGGGATGGATCCAGGAATTTGGCATTCTTTCAGGATGTTTACTACAGATGTTAAATAAGGTATGGTAGTGTCTGCATCAAGCCTGCCTTTCCAGGTGACCCAGACTGTCATTAAAGGGTTGTTCTTGAGTTCTTAGGGTGGAGTACCAGTGCCTGGTTGATGTGTGCTCACCAGATGCTTATGGGTTGAAAGTACAGAGAAGGGGAGCTGCAAAACAGGTGGACCCAGGAGTGTCTGTGTCTATGTATACCAATACCTGGAAGCATGAGTCACTCTGCAGGGCATTTTTTTGAAAAATATTTATTTATTTATTTATTTATTTATTTATTTATTTATTATATGTAAGTAAACTGTAGCTGTTTTCAGATGCACCAGAAGAGGGCGTCAGATCTCGTTACAGATGGTTGTGAGCCACCATGTGGTTGCTGGGATTTGAACTCGGGACCTTGGGAAGAGCAGTCAGTGCTCTTACCCACTGAGCCATCTCACCACCCCGCACTTTTTTTAAAAAAAGATTTATTTATTTATTATATGTAAGTGCACTGTAGCTGTCTTCAAACACTTCAGAAGAGGGCATCAGATTTCATTACGGATGGTTGTGAGCCACCATGTGGTTGCTGGGATTTGAACTCAGGACCTTCAGAAGAGCAGTCAGTGCCCTTAACTGCTGAGCCATCTCTCCAGCCCGCTGCTTAGCATTTTTACAAGGATTTATTTTATTTTATTTTTTTCTCCCCATTCCGGTCAACCCTGCTCGTTCTGGTCTTGCCCCGCTCTCTCTCCCTCCGGCCACCCCCATTCAGCTGCCCCCGTTCGCCCCCCCCCCTGCTCACTCAGGCTGGCCCCGCTCACTCCGGTTGGTCCCACTTGCTCTCTCCGGTCCAAGGATTCGTTTATTATTATTATTATTATTATTCTTCATAAGTACGCTGTAGCTGACTTCAGACACACCAGAGGAGGGCGTCAGATCTCATTACGGGTGGTTGTAAGCCACCATGTGGTTGCTGGGATTTGAACTCATCACCTTCGGAAGAGCAGTCGGGTGCTCTTACCCGCTGAGCCATCTCACCAACCCCTGTCAAGGATTTATTTTTATTATTTAAATGATGTGTCTATATAGGAGGCAGAGTGGAGGGAATGGTGCACATAGTGCAGGTACCTTCAAAGGCCAGAAGAGAGTGTTAGTGAGACTCCAGTGTGGGTGTTGGGAATTGAATGCAGGTCCTCTGGGAGAGTAGAATAGTGTTCCTGACTACTACCTCTACCCTCTGCTCTTTTTTTTTTTTTTTTTTTTTTCAGGGAGAGGGGATGGGTTAGGTTGAGACAGGGTTTCTACATAGCCCTGACTGTCCTGCAACTCACTGTGTAGCCCAGACTAGCCTTAGAAATCTGCCTGCCTTTGCCTCCCAAGTGCTGAGATTAAAGGTATGAGCTACCTAGACTCACTCCTGCTCAGGCTTTTCATTCAAGTGCTTCCTGAGTGGCCAGTGTGCTGTGACACTTCTTTGCATGATGGCCCTGCCCTTGTCTTTACATACTTGCTGAGAAGTGGTGTCCTGAGCCCTAGACATTGTCCAGCCTCATCTCTTCCTGGTAAATAAGCATATATTTTCATGCATAGCTATTCTTGTTTTTTCTCTTTCTCTGATGCTTATAAGGAGGGTCAGGAAGAGTTTGTGAAAAAATGCCATGAAGAATGATCTCACTGGCTCTGTGAGTCTGCCAGGGCTGCCATGACAGAATACCATAGATTGGGTGGCTTGACTTTTTGCTTTTCCCTCCCTCTCTCCCTTTCTCTTCTCTCTTCCTCTCTTCTCTTCCATTTCTTCTCTTTCCTTCCTCTCTTCCTTCACAGAGGCTTGCTCTATTGTCCAGCTAGACTATAGTTCATGATCCCCCTGCCTCAGCTTCTGAGTATAGATTATAGGTGTGTGTTATAATAGCTGGCAGACTAGAAGGCTTAAACAGCAAAAATTTATTTTTCAGTATTCTGGAGGATGGGATTCTGAAATAAGATTCTTGTTGGATTGGGGCTACTCTAATGATATCATTTTAATTTAATGACCTCTCTCATGACCCTATCTTCAAAAGAAGTTTTACATCCTAAGGATCTGGAAGTTGGAACTCTTAATAGGGGATTTTAGGGAGGTAAGATTTAGCTTGTTACAGCATCTTTCCTTCTTTGCAGGAAGAACTGTAGGAATGGTCACAACTTGAAGACTGATCACAACCTGAGTGTGTTGAGGACACATGGTGTTGACCACCTCACATATACTGAGCTTTGCCAACTCTTGCTTCAGAATGACCCTTCACTTTTACCAGATGTGAGTGTTTAGAAGGGTAGTGGGGTGGGGTGGCGGGGCTCTTCTTTGCAAGTAATAGTGGAGAAGCCAGATGGCTGGAAGATAGAGAACTCTAAGTGCTGAGAGCTCCATTTTGACCAAGAACTATTGCACAGAGGAGACTTGGATTTAATATCCAGCTCTGCTAATTAAATCTACTGGATTTAATATCCAGCTCTGTTGATGTTGGACCAGCCTTGGCATTTCTTGAAAATTTTCCTTCCCTATCAATTGGGCTGGCACCATCCCTGTATTGATTTAGTGAAGTTGACCAGCACCTGAAGCAAGTGTTATTTAGAACTAAGCAGAATGAGAGTCCCCAGCTGGCCTATCCCTGAATGGTAGGAATTGCAACTTCATGTTTGGGGTGTTGTTTTAGTCTATGGAGAAGCCTTCGGAGCTGCTTGATGATCCAGTACTCTGTACTCATTCCCTTGTACCCAGGAAACTATGTACATGAGCTGACATGAAATCTGTTTTTGTAAGCTTATTGCATTATCTCTGTATCATTTGGTGGGGGAAGATTAGCATAGCAGTACAAAAGGTTTATTGGGTAAGGAGCAGGAGAAAGTACAGAGACGCTTTTGGACAGCAGTAGGGTGGGAATGACATTCATGGCAGGGGAAAGGAAGGCAGGGGCCGAGTAGGAGACTGACTAAACGTGATTCCGAGAACAGCTCTACCAGGCTCAGATGCTGCTGAGGGAGCGGTGACTTACCAGATCTGACCTGCTTTAGGATCACTGCTGTTGTCCATTGTGCTGGCCAAGGCTTTAATGTGAACAGGACCCTGGCTCTGTAGGGCTTCCCTGGGCCTTGAGTTTCTCCAGGAGATCTGAGCAGGATGTTTTCCATGTATGGGGCTGGCTACATGGGATGCTTTGGCACTGCGACTGGTTTGAGCCAACAGATGAGATTGGCATATTTAATGGAGATATTTCCATATTAGACAATTAATGTCATCCATTTGAGGAGTAATAGCACAGCATCATATCTGGCACATAATAAATATTAACTTTTTATATTTGTCTTTTGAAAATTCATACTGGTTTACTTCAGCTAAGCTGAATATCCATTGTCAGCTAAATATTGATGACCAGTGGGTAGCACCCTGCTTTGCTCTTAATGGAGGTGGGATAGGAAGGTCAGAGGATAATTGGGTAATGTTTAAGAAACAGTCAAAGTTCACATTCCGCACTGTAGGGAAAGGTGTTTGGGGCAGATGAGGCCTGTCCAGGGTGCTGGCAGATAAGTGAGGAAGAGGGTGTTCTGGCACCTCTCATATGTCAGCCTTGGTTAGTATTTTCATGGTTCCCAGTTCACTAATCACAACAACTATGTGACATTGATGGCATTCTACCCATTTTAGAGATTCAAAAAATGGAGTCTCAAAGCTGGTGAATGGCTTGTCTAAGGCAGTCGTCAGAATTGCTATCTGGCTTTTTCCCTTGGGTAGACCATCTGTAGAGTGGAGACGTTGGGAAAAAAAACTGGGTTCTGCCTCTCAATCCCCAAGGGAATTTCCTACAGCTTGTGGAATGTAATGTCTAGAAATTGAGTAGGTGGGCCACTGTCCAGGTTGAAGTATTTGGGGTGTAGAGAAGGAGCAGTTGATTGAAGTTCAAGTTGCAGGTTTGTAGTTGTGCATTGTAGTGTGTGTTTGTGATCTTAACACTTGGATGGTGGAGGCGGAGGACTAGGCCTCATCCTGTCTTTACCTGTGTAGGTTGAGGACAGCCTGGGCTGTGGGAGACCTTGTGTTATAAACCAGAAAAACAGTTAGAGCAAACAACAGATATAGAGACTAGCTGTGTGACTGGGGCTAGGTGATGACATTTAAATAAAATGTATTAAATTTATTAGGAGGCACATGGTACAAGAGTGAGTGTGAGTATGCTTGTCCACAGAGTGGAGGTCAGATGACAGGTCCAGGGAGTTGTTCGTTGTTTTGTGGGCTCTAGTATTTGCATCAGGTTCCTTTACCTGCTGAGCCAGCTTGTTGGCCCTAGCTGTTTAGCTTTGGAGTCTGCTAGTTCCCTTGAGAAATGGAGGTTGGTGTTTAGCCAACTTTGAGATGCCTTAGCCCTAAGAACCTCTCTGACTTTGAATTTTGAAAAGAGAATTGGTAAAAATGAACTAGTAAAGTATATTTGGTTTGGTGAGGCTGTGTGTATAGGTAAGGGTAGGTATATTGAGGTAGTTAGGAGGCTGCTACTGCTCTGGCCTCCTTGAAGTTCTGTGAATCTTCCCAGGAGAAGGTCTTGTTTGGAGTTATTTTGGTATCTATATCTTGAGTAAGAGATGAATTCTCTATAGCCCATGTGAATGGTAAAATAATATAGTGATCATGTGGCCCCTTTCCCCCATGGCATGACTCTTGAGTGCTGTATGCAGTATTCATGTGATGATGTCTTTCTGCCTCTTGTCAACAGATATGCCTACACTACAACAAAGGTGATGGACCCTTCGGCTCTTGCTCCTTCCAAAAGCAGTGCATTAAACTCCATATCTGCCAGTACTTCCTACAGGGAGAATGCAAGTTTGGCACAAGCTGTAAGAGGTCCCACGAGTTCACTAACTCTGAGAGTCTGGAGCAGTTGGAAAGGTTGGGTTTAAGTTCTGACCTGGTGAGCAGGCTACTCTCTACTTACCGGAATGCATATGACATCAAGAATAAGGGCTCAACCCTCAGCAAAGTGTCCCCTTCTCCTGCAGGTCCACAGGGGACTTCTGGTAAGGCTAATGGAAAGTGCTGCCAGCTCTGGGCTTGGGGCCTGGATTTGTGTTGGTTAGTGTGTGTGTGTGTGTGTGTGTGTGTGTGTGTGTGTGTGTGTGTGTTTTGAGGCAAGGTGTTTTGAAGTAGACTAGGCTAACCTGAACTCAACAGAGATACTCCTGCCTCTCTCAACCAAGTGCTTTGATTAAAGGCATGTAGCACCATACTCAGCTTAAAATTTTATTTTATTCTATGTGAATATCTGTTTTGCCTGTTGGTGCATCACTTGCTTGCTTGATACCCACAGACCAGAAGATGGCGTCAGATCCTTTGGCCCTGGAGTTACAGATAGTTGTGAGAGGCCATGTGAATGCTAAAAAGTGAACATGTGTTCTCTAGAGGAACAACCAGTGCTCTTAACCATCTCTCTAGCCCCACTTGGACTTTTAAAAATGTGGGTTCTGGGACATTGACCCGCAGTCCTCAAGCTTGCAAGGCAAGCACGTACTGAGCCATCTTCCCAGTCTCTTCAGATATTTGAAGAAATACAGAGGTTTTGCTTTAAATGATGTTTAGAGCATCATCTGGATTATGACTATTGAAAACTGAGGGACAGATCCACTGCTAAGTAGCTCAGGTCTTAGCAGTCACTATCCTGGAGATAGAGTACTTCAGGTCTCCCAGGTGTGGATTTTGAGGCCTAGCCTATGGAGTATCTGGGAGTTTGTAAAATGAGAAGGTAAGATGCTGGTAACAGAGTGACAGGTGATAGAGTAGTAAATGAGAGGTTATAAATGAGTTTTAATGCTTATTTAGGATTAAGTGAACAAGGTAAATAAATAGGTAAAGACACATTGGAATGGTAATAAGAATGGTACCCTTTGAAAGAACCTAATATACTTGTCTTGTTTTAAGAGCCCTTCAAGTAAACTAAAATTAAGAATATTTTATTTGGAGATTAAAAACTTTCCATATATTACCTTGTTTGTTAGTACCCAGTTCTAAAGATTTCATTGATAAATATTTGCTATAGAAATTAAATGTGATATTTTTAAATACCTTTTTATTTTTCTTTCCTAGTGACTTGGATGGATAGTCAGAATTAAAAAATACCCCTCTGTGGTGTCCTAGACTTAGTAAAAAAACTATGTGCTGGGAGTCACCCAAAAGTCAGTGCCCAACTGTGTGACTGGGGGTACTTTTGTCCCTCGCAGGATAGGTTCTGTCAGTTTGCCTAGGCCACTTTTGCACAGAGGTGGATAAATTCTTCCTTTTCGCTGTGAATCCTACATGAGAAGTGTTGCTAGGAGCTGACATATCGTGTGCTGTTTCTTTGTAGAGAGAAAAGACAGTTTAGGTCCTGCGTCACCAGGCACACCTAGCCAGGAGGAGAGTGAACAGATTTGCTTGTACCATATTCGGAAGAGTTGTAGCTTCCAAGGTAAGTTAGCTGCTCTTCATGGGAGGGGAAACTGCTTTAAGGCACCCCCAAAGAGAGCAGGGGTCTTGACAAACTCGTTCTGAATCTGCTTTGTTGAGGATAAAAGAATTTATTTGCATTTTTCAAGTGAAGCTGTAGATGAGTTTTGGGGAATATAGACTTTGGATCTGTACCAGGTGAGTGTCAAATGGCCACAGAACTTAATGAAATGGGGCTACTCAGTCTAGCCGAAGCTAAGATAATTGCCACTTCTGTAGGGTAACAGCCCAGGGGAGTCTCGGAAACTGGGAAGACTGCAGTGAGGAGACGGAGGCACTTAGGGGATGGATGGCCCAAGGCTTCCTCAAGTATTGGCCAGTGGTCCCTGCTTGTCTTCCTTTACCACAAATAGTCGTCCTTGTGTGGGTCCGAATTTTCACACAAGCTTTGTGTTCTTCACTGACAGCCTGCCTTTGACTAAAGATTCTTAAGTCCTGTGACTGCAGCCACTGAGATGTTGTGTTTCATTTTTATTCTTTAGATGTCACACAAGCAATCATGAGTGTTTTCATTTTGTGAAGAAGGAGTTAGATGGTACAGAGCGAAGCAGAAAGATTTCCATCTACTTCATCCTTCTCCAGTGGTACACACTTGCTGTATGCTGTGCCACACTTATTTATTTATTTATTTATTTATTTATTTATTTATTTATTTATTTGTTTGGTTTTTCGAGACAGGGTTTCTCTGTATCGCCCTGGCTGTCCTGGAGCTCACTCTGTAGACTAGGCTGGCCTCGAACTCAGAAATCCTCCTGCCTCTGCCTCCCGAGTGCTGGGATTAAAGGCGTGCGCCACCACGCCCGACTGGTGTGCCACACTTATTTTATGCACTTTATTTCAGATTACATTTTATCTTACATGTATGGTAGTTTGCCTACATATGTCTGTGCACCATGCTTGTGCCTGGTTCCAAGAAGGCCAGAAGAGAGTGTCTGGTCCCTTGAAACTGGACTTACAGAAGGCTGTGGACTACCATGTCAGCTCTGGGAAGCAAACGTGCATCCTCAGAAAGAGCATCCTATCTATCTTTCTTTCTTGCCCCTTCATTCTTGTTTTTAAAGATTTACTTGTTTCTTTTTTTTTTTTTAAATCACTTTTTGCTTCAATTTTATTCTGCCTGCTTTGTAGTTTAGGGACTCTTAAATGATTCTGATTTCTTTGGAACACTTTTCATTGCTGCTAAGTACTTTTTACATTTGCTCTTCTCTCTAGCAGTGTGGATGTGGGTGCTTCGCCTTCCAAATTGAGATGACATTTATGTAACTCAGCCGGGAAGCCTAGAGCCTGGATCGTGTTGAGGTTGGGGTGTTAGAAGGAGGCAGATAAAGAGAGCAGGGTATCAGGGAGGAAGGTTGTTTCCTGCATCCACTGTTGTACCAAAATTCTCACCAGCTGCTGTGGTTGCAGTGGCTTCTCCCAGGGACCTACAGCTATGATTGCCTGGCCATCATATGCAGTTCCCAGTCTACTGTTAGCCATAGCCTTTGGTCCCTGGGTCCTTTCTGAGGCCTCAGTCTGGTGGGCATGGGGGAGATACTTTTTCTTGGTAGCTGTTTTCTTCCTTGAAGATTTTCCTCAGGCTGCCCAGGATTTGCTTGTTCATGGGGTTTGTCAATCTAGCTTTTCAACACTGGGTGCTTTCTGCTCACCTCTGGTCATTTCCTTTAGTGTCCTTCAGGTAGGGAACAGGAACTCTTGGTTTGGTCACAGCATCAGGACCATGACTATAGCCTGGCCCAGTGCTTCATTATTTCTTAGGTTCATTCCTTGTCAAGAGTCCAACAGGTCTCTGAGTCCAGTGTGAGTCATGTACGTACAAACTCTGTTCAAATGAAGGAGTTGCAAGTCCCCAAGGTGCTGTGTCCTTCCTGCCTTGTTGGATTTAAGAGCTTTCCTTGCCTGGGCACCCAAGCTTGTTTCATGAAGCCTCTTGACCTTGTACCCCTTTTTGCTGTGTCTGCATAGCTCCTGGCCTGTTCTTTGACAAGCCCTAGCAGTGTCAGCAGGCTCCTCTGGTACTCCTTGACCACATCACCTTTTCAGAGTTTGGAAAAAGTCTGACATTGAGAAAGAATGTGCATAGTTTAGAACATTTTAATTTTCAACTATTAGCTTAAATTAATTTTTAAAAATGTGAATTAAAATGGGTTAACTAATGTTAATAAGAAATGAATCTTTATCAACCTTCTTTTTCTTAGCAGCTAGGTAGGTCCTTTAAAAACAAAAACAATGATATCCTGCTCCTTGGGTGTCTGTCTAGAAAGATGTGGCATGTATACTAGTATATATGTCTCTTTATATTAAATGTCTATGTGTATTTGGCTTTGTTCTTATATAGCACCAGCACACGTGTACCTTCCTTGTTTTGCTTAACCAGTTGCTTACTTTTGGAAACCACATACTAAAGTCTTAAGATTCAATTCAAAATGTGCAAAATGATAAAAGTCTTTCCTTATGCTTCTACAAGAAATATCTGCATTGTGTGTGTTTCTAATTAGAATACTACTAATCTCTGCGTCTCCTGTTTTTATACGTAGAAACATTCTGCACCTGGTTGAGTATCTTTCCAATAGTTACATCTTGGCTATATCTCTATTTCAATGAGCTTCTTAGGCTTTTTTCCTTTCTATCCTTGTCACCATCACTGTACAAATGTACCAGAAACTCACAGGACGTTTGAAAGAAAGTGTCAGACAGCATAAGCAAAGATGGGGCGGGGTGCAAGGGCTTGAAGGAGAGGGTAGTGGTGAGCCTGTGGCAAGGAAGACAGGGAAAGTAGAGGGGAGCCATGGACACTGATGGATGCCAAGCCACCTTCAGTGGGATGTGGTAAGGTTGCATGGACTCCCTCTCTCTCTCTCCTTCCCTCCCTCCCTCCCTCCTTCCCTCTCTTCTATAACAGATTGATCTTAAGGCTTTTATCTGTGCTAGGCACATGTCCTATCACTGAACTCTGTTTCCAACCCTATTTTTATTTTGAACTTGTGATTCTTCTGCCTCAGCCATCAAGCTAGATTCTGGGATGGATTCCTTTTGGAATTAAATCTGGAATCTGACCTCTGCCCATCTACATCTCTATGTGCATAGAGACAAGGAACAGCTTGACTGCCCTCTGCAGGACTGGGAACTTTTATGATCAGCTTCTTTATGGTCATGAATGTCATTCTAGACTAACACATATCTTTTGACAACTCATTGTAATGTCCCATTTAAAGGGAAGACTCACATAGTAAGACCCATAGTACTTCAGTATGTAAATGCATGGGTATAATTGCACTAACAAAGCAAAACTTCCTAGAATGTTCTCAGGTCAATAATCAGGACCATTCCCATAGACTGTTTTAGGGTGAGACCACACTGCTTACCACTAGTGTGTCTTACTATATGTTTCTATTTTAGAAAAGTGCCACCGAGTTCATTTTCATTTGCCATATCGGTGGCAATTCTTGGATGGAGGCAAATGGAAGGATTTGGACAACATGGAGCTTATTGAAGAAGCATATAGCAATCCCAGTAAAAACAGGTAGGAGAAGGAAAACATGCCCCTCATCATGGCTTTGTGCCCAGCCTTTTATGTGCAGCATAACAGATTTAGTTTAAACCATAGTATGTGCATGCATGAGTGTTTCTGTACACTCAAGCACACGCACACACACACACACACACACACACACACACACACCCCAAAGCTTGATCTGGAGATGGAAGCCCATGTTCATACTGGCTGTGGTGTACACTAGTTATCTGTTCTCCTGCTTTCTTCCATTCAGAGAGGAGCTGTGAGAAAAGAAGGTGGTACCAAGACCAAGTAACCTCAATTACTTGCTTCTGGGACTGGTCATACACAGTTATCTATTATTATAGACAATCAAGAGGTGGTCTGTAACTAGGAGTTTGTAAACTTCTAGTCTTTCCCACAAAGTCACAGACAAACTGTTTTAACCTGAATGTTTTTATTCTTTAATTTTTTTCTAGCATTTTCACTCAGCCAATTCATGTAAAAATGGAAGACCTAGGTAGTCTTCTTTTAAGTATCTAGCCATTACTTGTTTTAAAATGTGCTGTGATATATTGCTAAAAAAGATAATAAAATTTTTTTATTGTTATTTTGGGCATGGACTAGAGAGTATCATAGTAGGTAGAGAACTTATTGCTCTGACAGAAGTCCTGTGTTTGGTTCTGGCGTCCACATGGTAGCTAACTTTCTGCACTTCCTTCCCATCATAGAGGGTCTTAGACCCTTTCCGGCCTCTTCAGGTACTGCATTCATGTGGTAAATATGTGCAGATGAAATACCTATATATAAAAAATAAATCTTTATTAAAAAAAGTTTTGGTTTTCTTTTGGTTATGTGTGTGTGTGTGTGTGTGTGTGTGTGTGTGTGAGAGAGAGAGAGAGAGAGAGAGAGAGAGAGAGAGAGAGAGAGAGAGAGAATGCGAGTAAAGTTGCCTGTAGAGGCCACAAAATGGTATGGGATCCCCTGGAGGTAGAGTTACAGGCAGTTATAGGCACCCACAGTGGGTGCTGGGAACCAAAATCTGATCCTCTATAAAAGCAGCAAGTGCTTTAACCATTGAGCTCTCTAAAAAGAGACTTTGAATATCTAAAATAAAAAGTGCATATGTGCAAAATGCTATTGGCTAAGAATGTGAAGCAAATTATTTCCCTTAGCAAGATTAAATAGCCCACACACCATCCATAATCTTTCTCTTAAAGCTAATTTTAGACAATGTTATGCATAAATAATTCTTTTAGTAAATGTATTTGCATATGTAGCCAGAATACAGACTATCTCATCACCGTAGAAGGTTCTTCATTCAGCCCACTTGACTGACTACTCTCACCTTAGACTAGTTTTGCTCATCTGTGGACCTGTAAGTTGAACCATTTGCTGTATACTGATAGGCCTGGAGTCTAACAGCATTGTGGTTTCTTTTCTTTTCCTTTAAAAAAATGTTCAGTGTTGTTTTTTGAGACAAAGTCTGATTATGTGGCACAGGCTATCCATAAACTGTCAGTCTGACCACACCTCTCAGGGGCTTGGATGAAAGGATGTACACCAGGCCCAGGGCTGTGGGGCCAGTCTTCTGTGTACCTTACATGTGTTTCTAGGGAGAGATTTCTAGAGGGACTTCTGAAGAAGATAGGCTGTGTTTGTCCCCCACAGGAGATAACAGATTGCTTTCCGGCCTTTTTAGCAGTGTTTAATGATGTGCCCCTAATATTGGCATTGTTGAATATCTGCATACTAATGAGTCTAGAGTATAAAATGTTTTCTCAGTTTGCATAGCCATGATTTCCAATGAGGAAAAAAATTTCACACGTCCATTAACTATTTTTTTTGTTCCTTTCCTATGTGACATCCGTTCTTAAACATAGTTTGGGTGTGAGGAGAACTGCGATTTTATCTATTTATTTTGAGGCATTTTCTACTTTTCAGAATATTAAATGTGAGGAAAAAACTCAGCCAGCTAATAGCGCCTTTAATAAAGAGAAATATTTGTCCATCTTTTCCTCTTTGTTTTTGTACTTTATATGTCTTAAGAAATCTTCCTTTATTGCAGTAACAGAGTTCTCCTGAGTTTTCTTCTAAAAGCAAACATTTTAAGTATAACACTATGTTTAAATTCTCTTTTTTTATGTGATTAAATTTGAGCCCAATTTAATTTTTAGGTGATTCACCAGTTTCTTCAGTAACTACCTTTGAAAATTTTTAATTAATTTGCTCATGATTAAAACACCTGCCATAAAATGTAACTACTAAGCTCACTCATACTGTCCAAGCTCCAGGACTGCTCACTTCTAGATGTTTATTTTTAAAACCACCTAAAGAGAGCCAAATTGGGTGAAATGTTAACATGTTCCGTTTTCATTTTAGTTGTCAGATACCATCTTTTTACACCCCTCTTCAGTGCTGCCTGTGCTTGTCTATTTCTGGTTTCTGGTCAGTGCCTTTCTATCAATCCCACACTGTCTGACTCATGGAAGCTTAATACTAAGTTCTGGGATCTGGTAAGGCAAAGACTCCTCCCCCTTTATTCCTTCTCCTGCATCTTGCCATTTTGCTCTTCAGGAATTTAAAAATCAGCTTTCAAATTAGTCTGTTGTATTCTTGACTTGAAATTACAATGACTGTTGTGAGTTTGGGAGAATTGTGTCTTTATAATTTTTATGCACATACATGCCCCCCTTCTGAGCCCTTGGGCTTGGTCTCCTCTAGAACTGCTCCTGGGATTCTGATAAAGTGTGTGCTGTGTACGCTGTACCTTCTTCACTTTACCTTTCATTCTCCCGACTTCTACTCCATTCCCTTTCCCCTCTTTCCTGCATTTAGGGGAATTCATCAGCCTCATCTGAGATCTAGTGAGGCCATCTGTGACTTTAAAATTTATGATATATTACTTTGTCATAAGTGTTCTTGTTTTTTCCAGTTTACCTGCTTACTTTTTAAAGTTTCTGATTCCAGTGTAGACTTTAATAATTAAGAAGAGCCATTTTACACTGTTTGCATCCTTAGGTGTTAGTTTGTACCTCAGTTGTCTGACACTATTGGTTGTTGTCAACTATGTTTTCTCGTGGAGTCTTGTTTCCACATGTGTTGTGTGATTTGAAGTTTGTGTTTGATGAAACTTTATTTCTGGAAATTCTTGTGAGGTGAGTTCCTCCAGAGAGTTTATGTTTGCTTTTTTGGGAACCACTCTCTTTACAGCTAATTCTCACATAGAAGTGTGAAACATCCTAAAACTTGTAGGAGGTTTGACTGTTGGGAAGTCCTGGGGGAGTTTTTCCCTCTTCCCTCCAGAGCCAGTGTGTATGCAGGTGAATTTCCTTCTGAATGCCTTGGCATGTTCCTGGGATCTATCTATAAAGGACTCTGTCCCTGTTCTCTCCATTTTCTCATTCCTTTCCTTCTCCCTCCCCTTCTCTCTCTCTTTTGTCCAGATGGAGTCTCAAGTAACCCTGAGTGTCCTCAAGCACACTGTGTAGCTGAGAATGACCTAGAACTTCTGATCTGCCTAGACCTCCCAAGTACTGGGATTATAGGTGTGAGCTACCAGGCCTGGCAAGAAGTAGCTTTCCTGAGCTGGGTCTAGGGGTATAGGTCTGTAATACCATCTAGTTGGGAAGGTGAGGCAAGAGGACCACAAGTACCTGTTCAACTTAATCACTGCTTCAACATGAAAAGAGAGTTGAGGATATAGCTCAATTGAGGAGCAGTTTCCTAGTGTGTGTGGAAGTCCTTGGTCCATTATCCAGCACTAGAGGGGATAAAATCTCTCCTTAGATTTGGCCTCCATTTTACTCAGATACTAGATTTGCTTGTGTCCTTTGCCCTGATGTCTTGGCTGTTTGTTATAACCGCAACTCTGTCTTCCTCATTGACACTGTTCTCACTTCTGGCTTTGTGATTCCCTTTGGTCTTTGAGCACTACCTCATTTTGAAAGGAGTCTGGACTGGTGGCTAGCAACCAAGGCTGTTCGACCAGACTGTCTCCTTCATACCTTGTTTGCTGGCTGTATTTGCTCAGATGATTTCTTATCATTCACGGGCTTTTATTTCTCCATTTGTTACATGGCAATAATAGTCTTATCCCATAGGGTTGTAAACATTGAATTTTCTAAACATAAATTGTTTATGCAGGTGCTGGCAATGCTCACTGCATGCTAACTATTGTTAGTTTTGTTTTCTAAGGAGTTCTGTTCATTTTTTGACAGATTAGTAATGCATTTTAATTTTTGTAGCTTTGAAGATCATACCCAGGGTGCTGTAATTGCTAGGCCAGTGCTCTGCTCTCGTCATATTTCCAGCCTTAATTATTTTAAAGAATATTTTAACCAACATTTCTATATTTACAGTCAGAGTTTTTATAATATCCAGTCTTCTGTATCACCTTTATTTTATTTTTTTCACAAAGGAGAAGTGATGATCCTAAAAAGCAGCTTTCCCCACCTTTGGAAACATTTCTAAAACTCAATATAGCATATTTGCTATTTGTATCTACCCATCATATATTCTCATAGGTGGAAGCACAATGGCTGTGTTCATTGATTGGTGACGTTTTCATCTGTTGTTCACTTTTGTTTGCAGGATTGTGTACACAGAGTCAGCCGCTCGCTTTCACTTTGATAATTTAGACTTTAATTCCATGAAGTTTGGTAATACTCTGGCTCGCCGACTCTCCACAGCTTCTTCAGTCACCAAACCCCCACATTTCATCCTCACTACTGACTGGATTTGGTACTGGATGGATGAGTTTGGTTCTTGGCAGGAATATGGACGACAAGTAAGTGTGGTGAAAAAGGATGACTGTTTTATATAAGATGCAGCCATTCTAAACAAAAGCACAAAGATCCAGGAAGCATATTTGATAGTCACCAGAATCTTCAGATACCCAGGAGACAGTATATCTTTATAAGCCTAACTTTGAATTAGAAGTCTTTGTTCATTAACTAATGTTAAATAACTAATGAATGTATTTAATATTAGATAACTGTCATGATGTCAGCTTTTTTTTCAAGATTTTATTAGTTAGAAAACTCTGGAGTTAGTCCTTAGTATAACTGTAGTGTAATGTTGAAGGCTTTCAAATTGCCTTTCTTGATAGGATTGTGTGAGAAAAATGATTTACAATACCATTGATTTTGAACACAAACCAGGTAACTCATTGTCCATTATTTGAAGATGTCCACAATGGCTGAGATCAAAAGGCGTCTCTGGAGACTTATAGAAAAGCAGTATGTGAAGAAAGCTGTTTATGTAGAGATCCTCTTCCATAGTGAAAATTATCTGTAGGGCCTCATGGGCATTTGTACTCCCTGGCTTGTTGGAGGTTGTACCAAGTCATGGGTGTCTTGTTCTTAGTAAATGTCGCTTTTATTTCTTCACATGAGGTGATGAGAGCCATACCCAAGCTGTGTGAATTCTAAGAAACCTTTTGAAATGGCCATTCTAAATTTCAAGATTTTTGTGAGATGATAGTTACATCAACCCCTGTATCCAAATCTTCTATTTCAGTGTTGTTCACTTGCAACTTCAATTTTGGATTCCAATCATTAGCAACAGTTTGCCAAAATACCTGTTTTCCTGTATTTTCAAATCCTCCTGATCTTTCTACTGTAACAGCTTTGCCTTTGATATAGGGAAATAGTTATAGCCGAGCAATCCTATCACCTGTGTTCTCTTGCATATCTCTTTTTACATGGCCCATTTCTTTAATTTCTCCTTTGAAATCTTTATCTGTTAAATTCTTGGATGCACAATGAATTCTTGGGAAGTCAGTCCTCTCCTTCCCAAGACCATTCCTACTGTCCCTGATGGGCAAAGAACCATAAACTCTAGTAGATATTTTATAACATTGGATTTGGGGTGGGCAGTATAAGATGTTTATCTGTGGCCAGAACTAGAGCAGCACTGCCTACAGTAGCATGCATAGATCTTCAGTACTTAGCGTGCACAGATCTTCAGTACTTAGCGTGCACAGATCTTCAGTACTTAGTGTGCACAGATCTTCAGTACTTAGCGTGCACAGATCTTCAGTACTTAGCGTGCACAGATCTTCAGTACTTAGCGTGCACAGATCTTCAGTACTTAGCGTGCACAGATCTTCAGTACTTAGCGTGCACAGATCTTCAGTACTTAGTTGGGATTTTTCTGCTTGTTTGTTATTTCCTTGTTGACGGGCAAAAAGCCTCTACTTTTGCTGCAGGATCTAGAGCTAGACCCCCAATTTTATTTCTAATGGCAAGAAATTGCCTTGGATATCTCTCTTGGACCTATACTCATTGGTCCAGTTACAACCCTTTGCCATATTGCCTGAACTCCCTTGGAACCTAGGTCTTCTTTGTGGTTTATATTTAGAAATACCATTGCTTTTAGAGATGCCTTGTTTACAATTTTATTGCAAATGACTATTTCCCTCAATTAAAGCACCAGTCGTTTTGAGATCTGAGACCTTTGGTGGCTTGGTTACAGTCTCTACAAATGATCATGTCTTCCACAGTTAAAGCACCATGAATTTTGAGATCTAAAATATTTAGCTATGGCTTGCCCAATTATCATGGCATTATATACTTTAGAACCATTATCAGTCATCTCCCTGAGCCATTTTTCCACAGGCGCTGCTCTTACCTCTAATGGTCTAATAACACTTTCATACTTGGTATTCACAGATTCAAGTACTTACTGCATTCAAAATTGAACCTGCAGAGACCAGCTACAAGTGGCACCTATTGTGGGGCTGTTTGTAGGAAAAGAAACATTAAAAGAAAAAAGAAAAAAACCCACATATTTTACAACAAGGCTAGACAGAATGGGAGGTTTGAGTTCAAGCACAATAGAGCAAAAGGCAGGAAAAGGAGGGATGGATACTTTGTTTTAAAAGCTCACAAGGGTATATGCTGAGGCTGTTGTTGGGACATGGGACATGCTTCCCATGGTTTTCAGCAGTAGTTTTTCTCCTTTTACTCACTTTAGGCTATTTGTTTATAAAATGGTGAAATCAACTGGAAAAAAATATGGGTGGAATTAGAGAAGCTTGGAAAAAAAAAAACTGAAGAAAATATCAAGAAAAGGGACAACAAATAGGTTCATTCCCAGTAACTGAAACAGAGAGAGGACCCCACACACACACACACAGAGGACCCCCCACACACACACACAGAGAGAGGAACCCCCACACACACAGAGAGAGGACCCCCCCACACACACACACAGAGAGGACCCCCCACACACACACACAGAGGACCCCCCCCCCACACACACACACCCCAAATAGAAAGAGGCAAAATTTTGGTAGCCTCTTGGATTTCTGGGATATAAAAAAAGCCAGCTGGGGACTCTGGGGGTGGAAGGGGCTATCAGAGGGAGAAGAGAAGGAAGTTGGTGAAGAAGGTATTGCTAGGAGACAGTCGAGCCTGAGAAGCTGAGCTGAGCAGATAGGCTAGGACAGTTGTTACAGTTTGGAGGTGCTAGTGTTGAGAAAACTGGGAGAAGGGACTGTCTCCCAGTTTACGCAGACTGTTGGTGAGCTGAGGGAGGGAGGAACAGTTGGGAGAAATTTGAAGGGCTTGGGCTGGAAACTGGGAGGAGGGCTGGCAGGGAGTTAAGAGAAATGGTTACTGTTGTAAAATAGCTAGCCATTTTACAAGAGGTAGCATTCTTTTAGCTGATGAGCTAAGTAGCCCATGTGAATTTGCTGTTGATATTTTACAGTCATTTGAATGGGTTGTGTCATCTATTCTGAAAAAAAGTTTTTAAATGTTTATTTGTGTGTGTGTGTGTATGTGTGTGTGTATGTGTGTGTGTGTGTGTGTGTGTGTGTGTGTGTGTGTGTAACAGTTGGTTCTCTTTTAAGGATTGAATTCAGGTTATGTACCTGATGGCAAGTACCTTTTCCTGCTGAGTTTTGCTTATTTTCTGCTGTTCTATGCTTTTTTGTGGCTGATATCCCAGTTGCCCTGCTTAGCAGGACCTGTAGTTACTGTCTTCTGTTTACAAGAATAGCTTCAGGAGAGTCTTGTCATTCCCTTCTACAGCCCCTCCCCAACCCTCACTCTGTTCTCTGGTACCTTCTTCTTTTCCTATAACAAGATAATCTGTCAAACAGAGCTGGATTGACTAGCATCTTTGATCATCACCATAGGCTGTAGACATAAGGTTCTGTACACCATGTAAAGTGTACCCTTGAGTTATTCAAATACTGATTTCTCTTCCCTCACATCTTATCTCAATCTCAATACAGCATCCATGGTAATGCCTATACCATGAATCTCCTGTCTCAAGTTTGTGTAAATAGTTCTTACCATTGATTCTTTGCCTTGTCAATAAATGCTCATCATCCAATGGCTGGGAAGAAGAGAGAATAGGGCAAGGTGTCTGCTAACTAGAGGAAGGAGAGGAGGAGGAGAGACTTGCCCATAGGATGGAGGAATTGGAGCCATGAGGAAGGGGTCTGAAGAACAAGATCAATACTAATATACAGTGTCATGGGATGGGGCTGGGAGGGAGCCAGACTAGCATGGAAAGTAAAGATGGATCATTTAATGGGTCAGCTATTGAGGTGTAATTTTAAAATAGATCTTGGTTTCTTTGTGCAGTCGTTGGAGACTTAACAGAAGGTAAAGAAATACAGCTGCCAGATTAATTCATTTGTTTACATTTATATTAAGAACAATTCATTTTCAATAGTCTCTTGCTTCCATTACACCTCTGGATTTCCCCTTACAGGGCTCAGGGCACCCTGTGACCACCATCAGTAGCAGTGACGTGGAAAAGGCTTACTTGGCATTCTGTGTTCCAGGGGCTGATGCCCAGGCAGCCACCTTGAAGTTCCAGGCTGGAAAACACAACTATGAGTTAGACTTCAAAGGTACCTCTTACCTATAGAGTCTAGCTTTCCCATATTAACCTGGGGCCTGGGCTGCTACAATAAAGGAAAGGAGGTTATATCGTTCCCAAAAGGCAGAGAGAGCCATCGACAGATGCTACTGCCCATGCTGTCAAGGAGATGTGCTTTGAGGACATGAGGATATGAGAACAAGGAGCTTCTCTGACAAATGCGAAGACAGGGTCAGTGAGTAGTGTGGCTGTTCTGTTTCTGAAGGTTAACCTCAGTCTCCGAGAAGGCCCAAGTGGCTCTGCTAGATAGTGTCACCTTATTATTCCTGGTATGGCACTGAAACTACCACCTTTCTTTCAGCCTTGATGGGACAGAGTCAGGTTTAGCATGTTATAGGACATACTAATTAAAAGTTCTGTACATGTAGTGACCAGAAGCTGGAGCTGAGATGATTTTTCCCGTATATCTTAATAGACAAAAGCAGACCAATCACCCATTGGCCAGTTCTTCATTGGCTGATTTGTGAGAATGTTTTTCAGTTTTGCTGAGGTTTCTCATACCATCTCCATGCAAACATACCCATTTGCTCTGCTCAGTTTGGATTACATATAATACTTTATAGTTGGCATCTTGCAAATGCAGCATGTTAAAGGGGATGAGAGGGCTTGATTTTGGTGCAGTGTGCTGGCTACCCTCACTATTTTGTATATTTTCTTCTCTGTGGAAAGCAGTAAAGTGCCATTAGTGGATTTTCCTAAAGCCCCTTGGCTGCTTGCTTTGAGCTGGTTATTTTTGGCTTGTGCTTTTGCAGAATTTTGGTTTTGTTTAAAGAAGACTCCCTATAGCTTGTTTTGCCTCTCAGAGAAATTTCTTCTGTTCTCCAGGGGAATGACTTCTACTGGACGATACCAACCAAGGCACGAGTGTCACAAATGACAGTCACTATGATTGATGATAGTGTGTAGAAGAGCACAGGAGATAGAAAAGGCAGGACTGCCTTGCAGACTAGTTTATGCAGCTGTCACTCCTCTGACTGATGCTAACCAAAGTTTAGAGTAGATTTTTTTTTTTTTTTTTTTTTTTTTTTTTTGTTTTTTGAGACAGGGTTTTTCTATATAGCCCTGGCTGTCCTGGAACTCACTTTGTAGACCAGGCTGGCCTCGAACTCAGAAATCCGCCTGCCTCTGCCTCCCGAGTGCTGGGATTAAAGGCGTGCGCCACCACGCCCGGCTAGAGTAGATCTTTTAAACATCTGGAAAACATAAAACAGATACAACAAAAATGTCAGACACACCTTTCTAGTTCTCGACTTGGACTTCAGTCTGGAGATAGAGCAGACTTTTAGGACAAGGATATAGCTATATCTATAGGTGTGTAGCAAGAAAAATCATGCTCACAGTGACCTGACCTAAGGTCACTAGGTAGTCACAGTTTGCCTGTTGCTTTTTTTTTTTTTTTTGGTACATAATAGTATCTTCAAAAGAAAAGGATGGAAGTCATTGGCTTCACCTACACAGTCCTTACTATATATAATGAAATAGAATCTCAAACCAAACTACCACATAGACTCACTGATTATTAGGAAGCAAATACTTTCAAATGTATATACACAGCAGCCCAAATGACTTATTCTTTGTTTGGGGAGACCCGCTTTGGTAAAGATCCTTGTCATGAAAGAGCAACTTAAGGCAACAACCAAGTTTCTAGCTGCAGAGTAACAACATTCTAGTCACTGCTGTCAATAGACAGAGTCCTTCAAAGCAAGCTCCTTCAGGGATATATCGCAGTATAAATTAAGGAAACATCAAGGTTGTTAGGGAAAGGGGCTCTTTTTTCTCCATGGAATGTGTTAGAGAAGATAGCTAACATATATGTAACCAGCCCATAATCTCCTGAATAGCCTATTTTTACTAGTAAAAGGTTGTCTGAGATTCATTATAGATAATAATCCAAGTGTGTTAGTAAGCTGAGCTTCAGTGGATGGCTGAATGGGGGGTGACAAGGGTTGTGGAAGCTGCTGTGTGAATACTGGACTCCAGAAACAGTGGGTTTAGCTGAGTGTAAGGGACACAACCTCCAGATACTATACAGTCTATGTGCAAAGATAGCTGAGTTCCAGATATCTATAATTTTTAATATTAAAATGTTTCTAATATGAAAATCAAAGTTGATTTGGCTTTATATATTTAAGTGTAAAAGTAGCACCTGCTAAGAGACACAACTTCTAGACATTTGTCATTTTCAGTACAAAGGTACACACCCTCAGTTCTTGGAGTGAATCTGATATTGAGGGTGAGTCAGATGTTTAGTTTATTAAAGAGAACATAGGTTTGAAAAGATTGATTAAAGGTTGTCAGTTTACTCAAAAATTTTTAAAAAAGTTATAAGGACAAAATTATTACATATAAATTACATTAACTCAAGATACAATAATTTGGTTTCAGGCTTGACTGGAACCTTTTTACATCCAAGCTGGAAAAAAATGCTGAGCAAAATATTGATTTAGATATGATTGGAAGGAACAATTCAAAAGCACTCATATAATTGATAACATCAATTACTAATCATTTCTCTATTCTTTAAACTCAGTCTCCTAAGGATACCTATTTTCTTTATGAATGTTTGAAATGTATAAAATTGCCTTATTTTTAAGACTGATCTTGAGTTTTACATGTTGTATTATCTGTCCAACCCATTTAATTTACATTTAGAGAACATTCCTGCTGTGCATGCACCCCCACTGTGTGTGTATGTGTCTCTCTGTGTGTAATTTTTTCATTGGAATGTTTTTTCAGCTTTTCTGCAGAAAAACCTTGTATATGGCACTGTCAGAAAGGTTTGTCGCAGACCCAAGTATGTGTCTCCCCAGGATGTGCAGATGAAGCAGTCCTGGTAAGTAACATTTGTGAGCTGGCTTGGTGTGTGGTTTTAGTTGAGGAATGCTTTGCTTTCAGTAACAAGAAGCTTCTCAGACTGCATGGAAGGATACTGACTAGCATGTGTGACTAGCATACTACTGTCTTTCAAACCTACTAGTTGGGAAAGTCTTTAAGCCACAGTGAGAATTAGCATTGTGAGTTTCATTAAGGCTATTTAGTGGGATGTGCAAACCTGATTAGATTTGAAGCCAGCCCATCAATTTGTCTTTGAATGTGACAACTGAATTATAAACCTAAATCTTTACAAATGTTGAAGTAATGAAATAATAAAGGCTCATGTATTTCATTCTTGAACATCATGGAATACCAAAATAAAGAAAAGTGGTATAATAGTCATTAACAAACAAACTTCACTTTCGCAGTGGGTTTCTTTGTGTCACAGGGTAGCTGCTTGGGACCTCTAATTGAACCCATAGGCAGAACATAAGGGAGGAAAGAGACTTTCTGCAACAGATGGGGAATTCTTGAGATCTCTCTATTGATTCGCTGTCCTTTAAAGCAAGAGTGGTTTAGTCTTGAGCAGGTACAATAGGGTTGGAGCTAGCCAGATGGCGTATGTACTAGAAGAAGGTACCCTGGATTGTGAAGATATACCAAGTTTCCCTTACAGTCTAAGTTTGCCATGGCCAAAGCTGGGACTTTAAGCCGACAATGTTGTTAGCAGCCCATAGCTTTATTAACCTGAGAAGCCAGAATTGCTTGGGTTCTGTTGGTTTTCTGAAGACATCAGAGGTAAAGTTTATTGGTTATGTTTATAAAACGAGGCTATTTTAAAAAGATTTTGGTATAAGTAAGAGGAAAAGTATATTATCAGCCCAAGAAATAATGCCTTGTGACTCAAATACAACAACATAATTTCTTGAGAATATGACCTCTTTTTTCCTTAATGTTTATTTTTGATGAAATGTAAACTATATAAGTCACAACTCTCTATAATACAGTATACTCAGTAGTTTGTCTTTTTACCCTGTTCCCATTGAGGTAACCATTTTTGTTTGCTTCTGATTGCTCTTTTCTGTGTTTATCTTACAAAAACAAAATAATTTGTACAAATGCAAAACCCTCTGTTTCCTTTCTTTGCTTAAATAAAAGGTAACCTACGTTATATACACAATTTTGTATCTTTTAAGTATCTTTAAAATATCCTGGTAATTGCTCTGTTCAAATCATTGAAGACTTCTTTACTCTGCTCCTGCTTGTATGGTTCTTTAGCAATTGTATATAGTATAGTTTATTAATTTGTCCCTCTTTCATGGTGTTTGTGTTTTTAGTCTTTTGTTATTACAAAGTACAATGCTACTAAGTACTCTTTGGTGGACTTGGAGGTTGTCAGGTCAGAGTCCAAAGGCAAATTGAGTTCCTTTCCATAAACTTGGACCATTATGTCACCCAGCAATTTGCTTATTTCTTGGCCCTGCCTCTAGTGACTCATCAAGCCCTTGGGCTTCTGCCATTCTCACAGTGTACTTTAGTTTGCTTTCTTTTATGAATGAGATTGAGTATATACATTTTTAAAACATAAGGGTCAGTTCTTCCATTTCATTTTTCCGCTGTGGACATATTTTTATTTATTATGTTTGTATGCGTGTATGCTGAATGTGTGTGAAAACAGACTTGCATAAGCATGGACCATGCATAGGAGGTTGGGGGAAAACTCTTGGTTCCTCCTCCCATTGTGGGTGCCTTGGATTCAAACTCAGGTCCTCATACTTGAGCAGCAAATACTTTCCAGCTGAGAGCTTTGTAATCTGTTAGGGCCTTTTAGCCCTTGGCTGCTGCTCTAAACCTCAAATATATTCTCTTAACTTGTTATCTGCTTTAGTACCTTGCCTATTCATAAGGTATTTTTCATTAGAGCTGGGCTTTGTTGTTGTTGTTTTTAATTTTACTGTATTGGTTCAATGCCAACTCTTTTGGTATTGCTTCTAGGTTTAGTTGTGGTCGATTATGATGGTCCTATAACTTGAAGCCATTTTTTACTCTTTGCCCCTGCAGGGCTTACCCTAAGCAAAATTGGGAAAAGTCTTTTTGTTTGTCTCTTTTCTGAGACTAGATTTCTTGTGTCATCATTCTGACTTAGTTTTAGGGGACCATAAACAGACATACTTAGCATGTTCAGTGCAAGATCCTGGGTTTGATTCCTAGCAACACCAAAAAGTAGTTATTTTGATCAAATACCAAGTAAAGTACAAGTGATTCAAGACCTCCTCTTGTATGGGCTGTGAGCTGAGTGTTAAACCGCATCTTGCTCATTCAGGTGAGGTGCCTGGTTTCTTCCTCAGCCCTTGGACAACAGCTAGTTGTCAGTTACTCTAGCAACAGTGGCTGCTTGTGCACACATAAGCCATACCTTAGTCTTAGGGAGCATCATCTAATGTAAAATTGGGAACTGCATTTGTATACATTGAGTTTAGCTCCATTTTCAATAAACATAATTCAGGGCTGGTAAGATGGTTTAGTAGGTAAAGGCATTTTCTACCAAGCTTGACACATCCAAGTTCAATTCCTTGGACCCATGTAGTGGTAGAAGAGAACAACTACAGATTTTCCTGTGGCCTCCACATGCATACTATAGTACATGTTCTTGTGCACACACATACACATGTGCACACATTCATACACATAATTAAGTATAATAAAATTAATTTTCTTGATTTTAAAAAATATTTTATTTTTCTCTCTACTAGTTTGGAACTTGTTCAGTATGTTAAAGATAGTGTAAGAAACTCAATGTGTTTCCCTAATTTCTTTCTCAGCCCTTTTATCCTTTGTGTAGAGAAAGGCCATTGATTTGTTTGAGTTAATTTTATATCCAGCTACTGCACTGAAGCTGTTTATCAAGTTTAGGAGTTCTCTGGTGGAATTTTTTGGGTCCCTTATATATACTATCATATCATCTGCAAACAGTGATATTTTAACTTCTTCCTTTCCAATTTGTATCCCCTTGATCTCCTTTTGTTGTTGAATTGCTCTGGCTAGGACTTCAAGTACTATATTGAATAGGTAGGGAGAAAGTGGGCAGCCTTGTCTAGTCCCTGATTTTAGTAGGATTGCTTTGAGTTTCTCTCCATTTACTTTGATGTTGGCTACTGGTTTGCTGTATATTTCTTTTATTATGTTTAGGTATGGGCCTTGAATTCCTGATCTTTCCAAGACTTTTATCATGAAAGGGTGTTGGATTTTTTCAAATGCCTTCTCAGCATCTAACGAGATGATCATGTGGTTTTTGTCTTTGAGTTTGTTTATATAGTGGATTACGTTGATGGATTTCTGTATACTAAACCATCCCTGCATCCCTGGGATGAAGCCTACTTGGTTAGGATGGATGATCGTTTTGATGTGTTCTTGGATTCGGTTTGCAAGGATTTTATTGAGTATTTTTGCATCGATATTCATGAGAGAAATTGGTCTGAAGTTCTCTTTCTTTGTTGGATCTTTGTGTGGTTTAGGTATCAGAGTAATTGTGGCTTCATAGAATGAGTTGGGTAGAGTACCTTCTGTTTCTATTTTGTGGAATAGTTTGAGGAGAGTTGGAATTAGGTCTTCTTTGAAGGTCTGATAGAACTCTGCACTAAACCCATCTGGTCCTGGGCCTTTTTTGGTTGGAAGACTATTGATGACTGCTTCTCTTTCTTTAGGGGAAATGGGACTGTTTAGATCGTTAATCTGATCCTGGGTTAAGACTCAGATTTGTTCCTCTCCACGGAAATCTTTAGTAAAAGGCGAAAGATTTATATGATCTGAAGAGAAACCCTTCACAATAGTCACAAATAATATAAAATACCTTGGTGTGACTCTAATTAAGGAAGTGAAAGATCTGTATGACAAGAACTTCAAGTCCCTGAAGAAAGAAATAGAAGAAGATCTCAGAAGATGGAAAGATCTCCCATGCTTATGGATTGGCAGGATCAATATAGTAAAAATGGCTATCCTGCCAAAAGCAATCTACAGATTCAATGCAATCCCCATCAAAATTCCAACTCAATTCTTCACTGAGATAGAAAAGGCAATTTTCAAATTCATCTGGAATAATAAAAAACCTAGGATAGCAAAAACTATTCTCACCAATAAACGAACCTCTGGGGGAATCACCATGCCTGACATTAAGCTGTACTACAAGCTATTGTGATAAAAAAACTACATGGTACTGGTACAGCGACAGACAGATAGATCAATGGAATAGAATTGAAGACCCAGAAATGAATCCACACACCTATGGTCACTTGATCTTTGACAAGGGAGCTAAAACCATCCAGTGGAAAAAGGACAGCATTTTCAACAAATGGTGCTGGCACAACTGGCGGTTATCATGCAGAAGAATGTGAATTGATCCATTCTTATCTCCTTGTACAAAGCTTAAGTCTAAGTGGATCAAAGACCTCCACATAAAACCAGAGACACTGAAATTTATAGAGGAGAAAGTGGGGAAAACCCTCGAAGATATGGGCACAGGGGAAAAATTCCTAAACAGAACAGCAATGGCCTGTGCTGTAAGATCAAGAATTGACAAATGAGACCTTATAAAATTACAAAGCTTCTGTAAGGCAAAAGACACTGTCAGCAAGACAAAAAGGCCACCAACAGATTGGGAAAGGATTTTTACCAATCCTAAATCTGATAGGGGACTAATATCCAACATCTACAAAGAGCTCAAGAAGCTGGACTCCAGAAAAACGAATAACCCCATTAAAAAATGGGGTACAGAGCTAAACAAAGAATTCTCAACTGAGGAATTCCGAATGGCTGAGAAGCACCTGAAAAAATGTTCAACATTCTTAATCATCAGGGAAATGCAAATCAAAACAACACTGAGATTCCACCTCACACCAGTCAGAATGGCTAAGATCAAAAATTCAGGTGACAGCAGATGCTGGCGAGGATGTAGAGAAAGCAGAACACTCCTCCATTGCTGGTGGGATTGCAAGCTTGTACAACCACTCTGTAAGTCAGTCTGGTGTTTTCTTAGAAAATTGGACATAGTAGTACCAGAGGATCCAGCAATACCTCTCCTGGGCATATACCCAGAAGATGTTCCAACTGGTAAAAAAGACACGTGCTCCACTATATTCATAGCAGCCTTATTCATAATAGCCAGAAGCTGGAAAGAAACCCAGATGTCCCTCAACAGAGGAATGGATACAGAAAATGTGGTACATTTACACAATGGAGTACTATTCTGCTATTTAAAAATGAATTTATGAAATTCTTGGACAAATGGATGTAACTGGAGGATATCATCCTTAGTGAGGTAACCCAATCACAAAAGAAGTCATTGGATATGCGCTCACTAATAAGTGGATATTAGCCCAGAAACTTAGAATACCCAAGATACAATTTGCAAAACACAAGAAAGTCAAGAAGGAAGACCAATGTGTGAATACTTCATTCCTCCTTTGAATAGGAAACAAAATACCCAGGAAAGGAGTTACAGAGACAAAGTTTGGAGCTAAGATGAAAGGATGGACCATCCAGAGACTACCCCATGGGGGGGGGGATCCATCCCATAATCAGTCACCAAACTCAGACACTATTTTGTAGGACAGCAAGAGTTTGATGAAGGGATCCTGATATAGCTGTCTCCTATGAGGTTATGTCAGTGCCTGGCAAATACAGAAGTGGATGCTCACAGTCATCTATATGATGGAACACAGGGCCCACAATGGAGAAGCTAGAGATAGAACCCCAGGAGCCGAAGGGGTCTGCAACCCTACAAGAGAAACAACAATATGAACTAACCAGAACCTCCCAGAGCTTGTGTCTCTAGCTGCATATGTAGCAGAAGATGGCCTAGTCAGCCATCATTGGGAAGAGAGGCCCCTTGGTATTGCAATCTTTATATGCCCCAATACAGGGGAACGCCAGAGCCAAGAAGTGGGAGTGGGTGGGCATGGGAGCAGGGTGGGAGGAGGGGAGAGGGAACTTTAGGGATAGCATTTGAAATGTAAATTAAGAAAATATCTAATAAAAAATGGAAAGAATAAAAAAGAAACTCAGTGTGTTCTTCACTTAGGAACAAATAAATGAATGCTTTTGCTTTCCTACTGTAAAGACCTTCAAACTTTCCTCTTGATTTTTGTTTGTTATTTTAACTTAAAGAGACACTGTTGTTTTATTCTGTGAAGGTTTCATTAAATTACTCACATTTAACCTTGGTTTGTCATTTCAAATTTCTTAGGAGAAGAGATATGGCTATTTCTAGTTTGTCTGAGTGTCTTTATTTTGTGTGTGAGAGATACTTTTTCACTGGATACAGACTCTTAGAGCCCCCGAGCTGCCACCCCACTGTCTTCTGCTTTCCACTGTAGCTTTGGAGAAATTGGCTGTTGATCTAACTAGCACTTTTGATGTTATCACATTTTTCCTCCCTCTGGCTCATTTTAAAGGTCTTGATCTGGAGTTCTGTACCTCACTCTGCTGTGTGTAGGCTTGCGTTTATATTTATTCTTCCATATTTATTGAGATTCTGTGGGATTCTTAAAGCTGTGGTTGATGTGTCTCCTCAGGTCTGCTTTGTCTTGAGCTTCCTTAGGTTCTTGACTGGATCCCACTAGGCCTTTCTCCCACATTGTCCATTTCCGTGCTCTTTGAGCTAATTTCTGGATTCTTTGATTCCACACATCTCCCAGCTCACTTCACCCTGACAGATGGGTGAATCTGTGAGTTAGCCTGTCCATTGAGTTTCTGTGGTCAAGGATCCACTCTGCTTTTCTCGCAGTTCTGCTTGGTTCTTGTAGGTCTTTTTATGGTTTTCCAAGTGTTTTCTTTTTTTAAATTTAATTATTTTTATTTTAATGTCATTTACAGAATTAAAGAAGAGACCAATATTTATTGCTCAGTTATGAGTTATTTTCCATTAACCTGAAGATTTCCCAAGCTTTTGGATGTGCCTTAGTATTTGCAAAGACCAAACAACAGGGAGACCAAGATTGACTGTTCATAAGCAATGTTTAAGACATCAAGGAGCAAGGCTTATCAGAAGTCATTAGACTGCATTTTTTTGTGCCAAGTGTTTTCTTTAAGCATCGGAAGAATAACTGCTGATTTATAATCTGCTTGAAAAGTTTGCCATCTTAATAGGTGAAATCGGTGAAAAAGAACCTTGAGGCTGGTTATTCCAATGGATCCTTGCTTAGTTATTTCTAAACTCTGACATTTTCTGGGATATCCTGGACATATCCCATGCCAGGAGAACCAGAAGGTAGATCTGCTGTAGGAAGGATTGTGGAGGTTTCAATGAGAGGAAAATGAATTGGATTATAGTTTTGACTGTAATGTTCTTAAGCCTTTAGAGTTACATGGTTTTTAAGTGTGTTTTTTATTTGTTTATATTTTTAGAAGGTATTGCAGTACCTCTGTTATATGACATCCTTTAATTTAGCACAGTAGTATGTGTATATGTGTGCATATTTAAGGAGGACAAATAACAGACCACAAGAAGCCTCTTATCAGCTTAACTCAAGTTAATGTTACCAAGTGGGTTTGGAGACCAGTTTTACAGCTTTGAAAATATTTTCTGTATATCAAGTACATATCATTAAGGCTTCAAAAAAGCATTTAGTGTCTTTTGAATTTCAAGAGTTGGATAAAAGCTGGGGCCTGCATATACTGCTTTAATCAAGTGCTTTGTTCCTTCTGTGTGGTTGGTGGTATGCAGGTGAGAAGTGCATCTCTCAGGACTGAAAGCTTTTTGGTTTGCCTGGGAGGCAAGATGGAAGTGCTCTTTTGTTGGAAACATTGTGCTGTGTACCTCCTTGTCTTCTAGCTTTTTAATGCATTGCCCTGAAACTCAGGGCTGGTGATCCTGGTAAGTAGAGTTCACCTGTGATAGACTTCCATATGGCTAAAAGATTAAGAGTCTAAGTTTTGTTTACCTTTTAGCATTTCTAAGTTACACGGCCCAAAAAGCATTCCAGACTACTGGGACCCTGCAGCCCTGCCTGACCTGGGATTTAAGGTATGGGATTCATACCCTGGAGCTGTACAGAGAGGGTTCTGTAGAGATGATGAGTGTGAAAAGAAAGCTTTATGCAGCCGTGTCTCATGACACCAGAGGGGAGAGATACATGTGGGCTTTCTGCTTTGTTTTTGTAGATCTCGGGGATGTTAGGCTGGGTGACTTTGTATGGGTTGACTGTAGAGCCCAGAGAAAGGAGGTGGTTGATATGAGAAAAAGAATGAGCTGTGACCTTTGCCAGGAAGAGCAAAAGGAAGGGGTTCTAAGCAGGGGTTCTAAGACCAACCAGTCTGTTCCAGTAAGAAATGGAGAGAAGCAGGGACTATTTGAATGTGCTGCAGGATATTTAGAGGGAAGGCACTAGACAGTAGTGGGCAGGAGGGCAGCTCAGTAGCTTGTTTGAGGTCTGCTTTCTGGGAGCAGTGCTGTGCAGCAGGACACTGTCCTGACCAATGTCCCTGACTGCTCCATCAGTGTGAAGCATGTTGGCTGATTTCCAGTGCTGGGAACATGCTAAACACTGTAGATAGACTCTTCCATTATGAAGTCTATCCTGAGAGGACTTTTCTCACAGAGCACAAAGCATGCACAAATTGTAATAAGAGGCAGCATGGGAAGGGCTGGGGGAGCTCACACACCTTTGTTGATTTCAGTTCTCACAGGCCATGTGCTCTTATGGTTTTGTCTTTGACCCGTGTGGGATATAAAAGAGGAACAGGGACTGACATCCTAGAGACACTTAGGATGGTGGCTTAGACACCTGCCTGACTTATGGACATTTTTATAGTGAACAAGAGGGAAATTACTATACCTTATAAACATTTCATATCTTGAGAGACTACATCCTAGAGAAGAGGAAGCAAGCTATCATTTTTTGGCTTTATCCTGAATTTATAGATGTTCCTAGTGGTCACAGGAACAGCTTGTGTATTTGAATCATTTGACAATGACATATGAAAGATATTTTCCCGTTGTAGAAGATCACTCTGAGTTCTTCCTCAGAAGAGTATCAGAAGGTGTGGAACCTCTTCAACCGTACACTACCTTTCTACTTTGTTCAGAAGATCGAACGGATCCAGAACATGGGCCTGTGGGAAGTCTACCAGTGGTATGTGTGACTGAGAGCTCTCTTTCTTGTCCTGCTAGCTGCTTATTGACTAACATGCTCTGCCTCTTCAGGACAGACAGAGGCAGCACCATACTCAGCCAGTGCTGCTGTGTGCCTTGAACTGTCTCTGTTCTCTTACTTTCTTATCCTAAGGCTGTATGATAAAGTGGCCTCTTGCAAAGGTGAGGGGACTAAAGATTCCCTAGCACAGGTCTTGTTCTCACCGTGACTAGCAAAGCCAGAATCCACTCTAGTCCACTCTTGACTTTCTGAAGATCAGTGGGGCTAGAGCAAGACAGTTCACTCACACCATCAGCCTCAAGAATGTAAATCTGTAGCCAGAGAGCAGGAACATCGCTGTCTGTGTCTGTCTGTCTGTCTGTCTATCTATCTGTCTGTCTGTCTGTCTGTCACATGAGGACCAGCGTGATCATGGTCACCCAGCATTTTTCCACAGAGGGTAGAAATTCATTATGGCTCTCAGAGGTGGCCTGGGGCCTGCCAACTTGTCCTCACAAGGGTCTGGATGATAGCACTCTGCAGTGCTGGAGACAGTCAGGGTAGAAAAGGGAACTCTGAGGGCTCTGAGGGCTTATGCCCTCCCAGGCCAGACCTGCAGGCTTACAGCTTTACTTCCCAGCTTCCCAGGTTCAGCTCCATTGAGGAGCTGGGTGGAAGGGCCCATGCCCTCTTCTAAGAGCTGTCTGCCTTTGGAGCCTTTTGCTATGGAGGAGAAGCTTTGCTTTTACTTCTTGGCCTGGTCAACCTGTGCTTTGTGGCTTGAGCCTCCAGGAGTTGGCCAGGGCAGCCTCAGTCCTCTTTACTCACATAATGCTGCTTTAGAAAACGGGTTCAGGAGACAGTTCTTTGGAGGTCAGCACCTTCTTCCCTCAACATGTATTTTTCTACCATTCTAGGCAAAAAGGTCAGATGCAGAAGCAAAATGGGGGGAAGGAAGTAGACGAGAGGCAGCTGTTTCATGGTACTAGCACCAACTTCGTGGATGCCATCTGCCAGCAGAACTTTGACTGGCGGGTCTGTGGTCTGCACGGCACGTCCTATGGTAAAGGTAAGGCAGGGGTGCTTCCAACAGTAGTGGGGAAATTATTTGAAAACAGCCTTACAGAGGCTACAGTTGGAGCCAGTCAGTCCATGCTGCCAGTGAGAAATGGCTCCACGCTGAGCTGGCAGCACTTTGGCTATTGCTCTGCTATGTATGACCAAGAACTCAGTCCACTTAAGGCAGGGCAGTCCTGCCTCATTGGGATTTGTTTCCTGTAGAATGGATGCTCTGAGAGGTAGTGAGAGTTGGAAAAAGAGAGCAACACCTTTTCAACCTTGCTGAGCACCCTAGGCTGTGCCTTCCTGAAGTCCTTAGAACAGAAACTATGTCCTGAGACTGTCCTCTCATCTAGTGCACAGTTCTAGTGTCCTTTTCTCTTGGTTATTTTGAAACAGTATTTGGTAGTAATTTGAAACTTGGGAAAGTTGCAGGTTGAGTGTTTATATACTTACACACATATGGCTGTGTGGTTCTTGTATACATTGTATCCACATTCCTCGATTTTAATATGTTGTGTGTTGGCCTTTCCAAGTAGCTGGTATCTGTGGTACCTTTTTACCCTTCAGCACTCCCTAAGAAGGTTTCTCCTGTAGCCACATAGTGATAATCAAATTTAGAAAATTCAAGGATCTGTTTGCTGGCCAGGCATAGTTGCACATACCTTTAATCCCAACACTTCGGATTCAGAGGCAGATGGGTCTCTTGAGTATAAAGTCTATATAATGAATTTCAGGAAAGCAAGGACTATGTAGAGAGATCTTAGTCTCAAAAACAAACAAACAAACAAACAAACAAAAAAACCCACCACTAACAACAACAAAAAGAATCTGTCTTACTCAAACTTATGTTTGTTCATTAGTTTTGGTCTGATGTGATGTTTGTGGGATCACCACGCTGATGATAGATTTGGGAATCACATGCAGAGGGAGCAGCTTCTAGTTCAGGTTCTATATGTTGAGCTACTGGTATCTATAGAATGGTTCAGTAAGAGGAATGTTACTCATTTTTCATATCACCCAACTAAGCTCCATTCTATAGATGGGAAACTGAAGTCCAGAAATAATTATCAGCAGACTCCAGATTTTCTCTGGAATTGGAGCTGAGAATAGAATGAATTAGGTGACTTCTTTTGATGTCCTGCCGAATAGAGAGGTGTTGATGCCTCCACGAGTGAGGAAAAGGGCAGAGAAGTGGAGTGGAAGAGGGAATGTGGTGGTGAAAGGGCAGAGGCTGCTGGTATCACTCATTGCCAGGATGTGCTCTTCCAGTGCCCTGTGCAGCTTGTCTGTATCGTTTCAGGGAGCTACTTTGCAAGAGATGCCGCCTATTCGCACCACTACAGTAAATCCGACACACACTCCCACACGATGTTCCTGGCCCGGGTGCTGGTTGGAGACTTCGTCAGGGGCAGCACTTCCTTCGTCCGCCCTCCAGCCAAGGAAGGCCAGAGCAATGCCTTCTATGACAGCTGCGTGAACAGCATGTCCGACCCAACCATCTTTGTAGTTTTTGAGAAGCACCAGGTCTACCCCGAGTACCTCATCCAATACTCTACCTCCTCCAAGCCCCCAGCTACCCCCTCCATCTTTGTTACCCTAGGCAACTTGTTCACCAGCCGACAGTAAGGATGGCCAGGATACATTAGGCATTTCTGTCACATCTGTCTGTCTGGTGGAGCTATTTGGAAAGTCTTTCTTTTCTTTTTCTTTTTTTTAAACAAAACTTTTAATGAACTCTTGTTTAACATTGGCTTCTCAGTGAAGTTACATTTTTTTCTCCCCTAGTGCTAGGGATGGAACACAGGGCCTTGTGCTTGCTAGAAAAGCACTCTACCACTGAGCTACACCCCAGCCCTTTTAAAATGTTTTTATTATGAGGGGGGGTTTTGCTAAATTATATTCTGCCTCAGTCTCCTGAGCAGCTGGGGTTAAAAGCCTCTATGACCAACCAGGCCCAACTTGAAGCCACAATCTTAATCCTTGTCTGATAACAGTTTTAGGCCCTTTTAGGTTGGCTTATGATCTTACCAGTATTGATTGTGAGCCTAAGTTTGACTTGTAATAATGTTAGTATTGTATTTTTAACTCTTTGCTGACTTTGATGTTTATTAAGACCAAGCACAGAATTTATACATACTGTTTTATGGATTTGTTTTAACTGTGAAGAGTTTATGTCTCTATAACAATTCTGGTTTGGAGGGTCCTGTGGTCCAGTTTGCTTTTGTCAGAGTAGCAAAGTGGAAGGGGACTACAGGGAAGGCCTTGGCGTCACTGTCACTTTGACCCCTGCTTTGGCACTAACCTGGGCAGTTCTTGATGTAAGTGAAGCATAACTCTCCCTGGCAGGAAACATACATTAGTGTTTCCCTAAGTCCTGGGCTTGACTCATAAGTGCCTCTACCCAAATCCCTTAAGCACACTGGACATCTTCCAGTTGTGGATTTTATGTCACAATGAGATTGAATACCTGTGCTTCAAATGTCACGTGAGAGTATGGAAATAAAAGACAATCTGAAGTAGATGAAGACTAGACTTCATTTTTTGTTGTCTGTTTATAAAGAGTACCAGATAGGCACCAGGCCCTTTGCTATGTGTTGGGATTATTTTGGTCCTTTAGGCTGATATAGCAAAATATTATAAATGGAGTGATTTTAAAGGACACTAGGCATTTATTGTTCAAGGGTTTGGAGGCTAGGAAGTTCAAAGTCAAGGTGCCTGTAGGTTCAGGGTCCGGTCATGATCATTCTTCAAAGCTGGCCATCTTCTCAAAGTAACCTTGGTGGCAGAGGAGACTATCCCGGACCCTTTATTAAATAAGGGTGTTAATTTCACTGATGAGGGATTCCTGTTTTGGATCCAATCACCTTCTAAAGAACCCACACCCCCAAACAATCACCTGGGAGTGCAGACTTAACATGGGTTTAGGGATGAAACATTCAGACCACAGCAAGAAATAACAGAGCTAATATCACTGGCTCAGTAGGACTGAAAGTCTGGACCCTCACTTGTTACCTCTCCTTCTAAGCTCTAGCAGTATGGTCACATGTTCACATGCATATTTATATATTCTTACCTCTAACTCATAAGTTTGGGCCCACAAAATGTAGTTTCCTTATAGAACAATGTGTTTTCCACATGATGCTATGTCTGAATGCACTCATCTGGCCCAAGATGGCAGGGAGGCTAGCTCCATCTTAAAGAGTTGTATCACTGGTATGTCCCTTGAAGATTAAATCCAAGGCAGTTTAACTGGAATTACCATCGTTGGAGTGACCTTAAACCTTACACAGGGCAGGGTTATTAATCAGCCCAGAGAGAGATGAGTTAAATGAAACATGTCATTCCCCCCCCCCTTTTTTGGGTCAGCCACATAGCTGTAGATAGTGTGATTTTCATGGGTTTCCAATGTGGCTCCATTACATCCTGGATGGTTCTGAAAGTTTATTGTGTTTAGTTTGAGCTCTTGGTCTTGCAATGATAATTGGGGGGGGGGGGGGCATTTGTTCCTGTGTGTGTTGGAGACCATTGTTTGGACTGACAATGCTAGAGAGGGTCTTAGAGCCTGGTTGTGTGGAGTTGGGGAGAAAAGGCTATTTCTGCATTTATAGACCCCGGGCCTATCTGCCTTCCCTTGTCTGCTGTGAATAGGGACAGGACTGCATCAGAATCACTGGACTCCTGTCCCTTGATGGCACTTTGAATCCTCAATTTCCTCTCTTGCGCTTACATCCCCCTCTGTTCTTTGTAACACCAGTAAACCTGGGGCAGGAAAGAGGATGTGCACAAAACCTTCTAGTAGATCCCAACTGGGTTCACATAGAGCCTTCTAATCAGTTGCGTGTATGTGTTCTTGCCCTGGATCCTGTACACCTTGGCACTAGATATCATTCTAACACATTTCATCAAATGCCCACCTGTCCTGCACAGGCTTTGGACTGTTCCTTCAGCAGGGACCTGCACACTTAGACCTCCTGAGTGGCTGTAGAGTGGTCAGGAATTGGGAGAACTGTCAGTGAAATAAGGGAGGTCTTGAGGTTTCCAGGAATGGTTGGTTTTCTCTAGTAATTCTGAAACCTGGGACCAACTATCAAAAGAGACAACAGTGTCCTTTAACCTATGTTATTCTATCTGTGGAAGCTGCCAATAAATTTCTCTGTCCTTATTTAAGAAACCAAAGTATAATGAGGCTTTGGAGCTTCTTTGGAGGCTGAGTGTCTATATACATTATTTTTCTGAAACCCAAGAATCATGAGAAGCTAAAAAAGCCTGTACCAGTGCTGTCAGGACTATTCACCTGTGTGTTCCTATGTCCCCTGCACTGTATATACCTCTGTCCTGAGGCCAGGACTTCCTTTGACACCATACTTTTAGTTTAATCAAAATGACCTTTCCCTTGTTAAATCTCAGTCCCAAGAAAACCACTGAGTAATGTCAAAATGAAGCATGGTAAACATTTATTAAACATTTAGGAACTGTGACAAATAATGTATGCTCACATGCCACGTGCCCTTTTGATCACCCTAAGATATATATTCCTATAAACTCTCCATCTCCACACGAGGCTTTCATCTGAATCCTGGGTGCCCTCCTGTAGCGATGTGCAGATGTTACCATTACAAAGTGCTTCCTCTTTCCCACGTGCCTTCTATATCAGCGTGACACAATCTTGATGTAGACTCCATTTTTGGGGCCTAGGGCAGATTTGGATTCTAGCTGAAGTGGAACCTAAAATAGAGCAAATTAAAACATTTGACATTGTTAACCATATCTACCAGGAAACTTTCTTAGAACCTAGCCTGATGCATAGCTTATGAAAATTTAACTATGGGCTGGGAGACAAGACCTTTGGGAATGGAAGGAGCCAGAAAGAGGGTCCCTTGGCTTCTATAGGAAAAGCTGAATACTCTAAAGCTATCGGTGGCTGTTAGGACATATGCTGTTTTACTGAGGGCAATGCTAATAAGAAAACACAGCGTGGGGTTATGGGTCAGCACTTATCTGAGCACAAAGCATTTCTTCATCTCCCTTCTCATGGAGGCTGCTGTTTTCATCAAGAGATGGGCGTCCCTGAGAAGAGAGGGACTAGACTGGCCCTAGCAGAAGCTGATACACTGTGGGGCAGAGAAGCAGGGTTGGCCCACTCTGGAATATCAGACCCTCACCTGAGTCTCAGGGCTGGCTTCAAAGCGGAAGTTGTGTAGGATCTGGAGTAGTGTCAGCTTGACCACCAGCAGGCCCAGCCGCACTCCGAGGCAGCTCCTGGGGCCAGCTCCGAAGGGCAGGTATGTGAATGGCCTCTGCTGAAGTCGGGCCTCTGCTGTGAACCTAAGGATCAGGTGAAGGTTATAGTTGGCCTGAAATACTTTCTCCATCTAAAGCAGTGACTCTCGACCTTAATGCTGTGACTCTTTAATACAGTTCCTCATGTTGTGGTGATCATAAAATTATTTTATAGCTATTTTGTAACTGTAATTTTGCTACTGTTATGAATTGTAATGTAAATATCTGATATGTGACCCCCAAAGGGAGTTAAGACAGGTTGAGAACCACTGATGTAAATAAAGTCCCATTTCTGGCCGAGTGACCTCTTCATGTGAGATCCCTTCCCTCGTCATAGCCAACAAGATCCTGTGTCCAGGACTGTCCTTAAGGCTCTAGGTAACTGGTAGCTTCTGATCACCAACATTTCAGCAGTGTTCTGCCCAGTCTTAGAAGCACTGTTCCATCAAACAATCAGCTAAGTGTACCTTCTTGCCTCACCTAGGAAGTTATTATCCAAGGGTATGTGAATCTAGGACATAATCCAGAATTCCACAGCTTGACCAGCATATCCTGACCCTATCATGCCTCGACTCCCCCTTACATTGGACCACACAGATCCTCTCATTTTCTCTCAGCAAAGTTTTTAGGCACTTTGGCCACATCCTTGAAGCCTTCCCCGGGGTCCAACATATCATCTCATTGAAGACTGAGAGCTGCCTCCCCACCACCCTAGCTTTGCTGGTCAAGATGTACAAAGCTTGAGGCCCTGGGTGTAGAGGAATTTTAATCTAGCAGCATGGTTGCTCTGGCTGGAATAAGGGCATGCCTTTAGTTACACATCTTTAATCCTAAACAATGAAGGTAAGGTTAGTTTGTAGAAGGAAATGGCCATGTTTGAAAGTGATCTCTGGTTGAGGGGCAGACAAAGTGATGAGTCAGAGAAAGATTTGACAGAATGAGTCTGAGATGAGATATACCCAGTTCTCATGAGAACAGAATGTTGTGGATAGCCCTTGGGCTAATTATATTTGATGTTAATTCCGTTCTCCTGTGAGTGGTTGCAAACAAGGAATGAGTCAGCACTCAGGTGATTTCCTGTAAACCTGCTTCCCACCTTAATTTGTAAAAAAAAAAGGAGAGCTGATGATTGGGCAGATAAAGGGAAGGTGGAGCAGGAGGTGGAGGGGGAAGGAGAAAAATGGAACAGGGAGAGCATGCAGAGAAGGAGGAAGACCAAAGTGGAGCAGAAACACATGGCCTGGAGAAACTGCAAGTTCTAAGGGGTCTCAGCGATGTGGAAGATGGTAGTATAGCCATAGATCTACCCAATCTAGGTGTGCAGCATGTAATCATATTAACTATGTTGTGTTTTCACTGCTGGGGTATATTTGGGAGATTTACCGCAACAAAACCGCACCCAACGTATTGATTTGAATTCAACTAACCTGAGATAAAAATTCACTGACCCCCCCAATCCCTGAATGGGGCTTGGTCAGTGACCTAGGCTGTAGCAGTATGGATTTGAAGCTGACTAGATTTAAGGGGCCTACAGAGAACAGCAGAGAGGCATCTATGTCTGAGAGAGCCTTTCTGTGTTTGCTTCACTGTATCCTTTACTCCCCACCCTGCCTCCCCCATCTCCAAACAGGGACACAACAACTCGGGTCTTTTTATACTTAGCTTCTCCTTGTGAATAAAGAATTGGGAGACAAAGGTACAAAGGGCTCTGGACCAAGTAATTCATTTCTATAAAGAGAGAAATATAACCTTTTGATACTTGAAGAAAGTATAAAGATATAGTTCTCTAATAAGTCTTACAAGATACTCATATTCTGTCTAACATGGGCTCCACGGGAATTTTGGGTTTAAATCCTGGTTTGACAAGTTGCTTATTATAAGTAGGTGTAGTTCCTAAAGTTGGGAAATTTCACCTGCGGTTCAGAACCAGATAGGCAATATTAGTCACTGACTCCAAGTAGAGAGAGCAGTGATAATCACCTGCTATGAACAGGTATTAATTAATAAAAATCTGTGGCTCTAGGTAAAGATCATAACAGCTAGATTTATAATAGGTATTAATTAATGTCTGTGGCTCCTGGTAGAGAGCACAACAGATAGGATGGCTGCTCTAGGCAGAGAGCTTATTAATTATGAGAAAATTCATGTTCAGAACTAGATAGGGGCCGGGCGTGGTGGCGCACGCCTTTAATCCCAGCACTTGGGAGGCAGAGGCAGGCGGATTTCTGAGTTCGAGGCCAGCCTGGTCTACAAAGTGAGTTCCAGGACAGCCAGGGCTATACAGAGAAACCCTGTCTCGAAAAAAANAAAAAAAAAAAAAAAAAGAACTAGATAGGGAATATTAGTCATTGACTCCAAGTAGAGAGAGCAGTGATAATCGCCTGCTATGAACAGGTATTAATTAATTATTATTATATTAATTATTATTATTAATTATTAATTCATGTCTGTGGCTCCAGATAGAGAGCATAACAGATATTATAATGGGTATTAATTAAATAAATGTCTGTGGCTCGAGGTAGAGAGTGCCCTAATGAGTCTTATGGGATACTCATATTCTGTCTAACGTGGGCTCCACAGGAATTTTGGGTTTAAATCCTGGTTTGACAAGCTGCTGCTTATAAGCAGGTATAGAAAGGAAAGGAAAGGAGAGGAGAGGAGAGGAGAGGAGAGGAGAGGAGAGGAGAGGAGAGGAGAGAGGAAAGAGGAAAGGAAAGAGGAAGGAAAGAGGAAAGGACAGGAAAGAGGAAAGGAAAAGGAAAATAGATGTGTGACTCAATTGTTTTAAAGATGGTATAATAAAGTCTGCAGGAGACTCAAATTCTGTCTAATGTGGGTTCATAGGTAATTTGGGGTTTAAATCCCGACATACAAATTAGAAAGGCCTAAATAGGCTAAAATGTGTGTGATTTTTGAGTATTGTGGTGGTTTTATTGTTCCTCTGGGAGAGAGGGGAAGCTACAGGTTTTCTTGGTTACCGGCTGAAGGATATGCTGATTTGGGGAAAAGGTTTTTTGTCTTTGTGTTTTAGAGGTGATTAAGGTATTTACATCTTCCAGAGTTATATGGATCAGATTTGATAGAGGGAGACTCCCTGAGAACTAGATTCCAGAGAATGAAACAAAAAGTTTATCTTGATGATACTAAAATTTTGTTTTGAGATTTATATATTATAGAATATACAGCCTTGGTGAATTTCATTGTCAGACATGCTGAACTAACCTGCATGAACTCCTGATGTCTTGGTTTTTCATCCAGATCCAGTCAGGACACAGACACCAGAGACTAATACAATCATTGCTGTGGCTTCTTAAGGCTAACTAACTCCCCCATTTCCCTACCCTTCCCCCTCCCTTCAAAAATATCTCACCGCCCATATTCAGCTTGAAGTTATGAAGAGTCGTCGTCCTAGTTCCCTAGGCTTTGGGACTGGGGGTGGTTATTATAGGTTGTTTCTGATACTAAAAATTTTGAAGTACAAGGCTTAGACCCAGACCTTCTATTGCTGATATTATAAACAGATCTGAGATGTTTAAGCCTGTGAGTTAAGGGCCAAATAGGAAATTCATGGCTCTGAGTTTATTGTTAGGGTATTTTCAGTTATTTTAATTAGAAATGGCTGAGAGTAGTTAACAGACAACTGTCTAGATTACTTCACATAGATAGTTGGTTTTCAAAAACATCAGGGGCTGGAGAGATGGCTCAGCGGTTAAGAGCACTGACTGCTCTTCCAAAGGTCCCTAGTTCAAATCCCAGCAACCACATTGTGGCTCACAAGCATCCGTAACGAGATCTGGCGTCCTCTTCTGGAGTGTCTGAAGACAGCTACAGTGTACTTACATATAATAAATAAAATAAATCTTTAAAAAAAACCAGAAGTCTACAGAATGTGACGTTTAATGTCACTTGTTGTGACTAATCTGTTCCTGACAGCTTTCCCTGTCTTAGATTCAAAGAAGAAACTGAGCATCTTTGAGTTACTCCAGTTGTGGTAAAACAGCCACTAAGCAAGAATTACCTCATTTCATCTACAGACATAATACTGTCCAAAGAAAGGACACAATTACAGATCAAGACAGCTTGATTCTGTCGAGGCAGAGTAGGCTAGTCCTTAACATTCCTGTTTCTCTAAGTCTATCAGATGATCCTGGCCAGTAGGCTAAAGACTGATGCTCCAATGTGTTGAAGTAAGGGACTGTCCAGGTGATGAGCGGTCTCTATGGATTGGCTAAGCTTTGGAAGCTGTTTTAGGCTTCCTATATATTTTCAGTTAATATCAGTCATTCTTGGATTTCTGATGGGGTTGAAAAACTACATAGACCCCTAGCTAACCCAGGCTTTTTACTTTGAGAGGACAGTTTTGAAAGGATGATTTTCAGATGACATTCTATCTAAAGCCAAGACATAGGCAGATATGGAATTATGTCTTTTAATTAAGGATGGATGACAGAGGTTATGCTTAATTAACAAACATGATGGACTGGGTATTAGGTCTTGTACTTTATAAATTACAAAATAGTAATAGTTATGTTCAATTATATCAGAGATAAAGCCTTTTAATTGGACAGAAAGGGGGAAATGTTGTGGATAGCCCTGGGGCTAATTATATTTGATGTTAATTCCATTCTGTGAGTGGTTGCAAACTAGGAAGGAGTCAGCACTCAGGTGATTTCCTGTAAACCTGCTTCCCACCTTAATTTGTAAAATAAAGGAGAGCTGATGATTGGGTAGATAAAGGGAAGGTGGAAGGGGAAGGGGGAAGAAAATGGAACGGGGAGAGAATGCAGAGGAGGAGGAAGAAGAAGAAAAGCGGAGCAGAAGCACATGGCCTGGAGAAACCGCAAGTTCTAAGGAGTCTCATAGATGTGGAAGATGGTAGTGTAGTGGTAGATCTGCCCAATCTAGGTGCACAGCATGTAATCATATTAACTGTGTTGTGTTTTCATTGCCGGGGCATATTTGGGAGGAGATTTACTGCAACAACAGACAGGAAAGGGAGGCTATTTAAGAGCAGTGCAGGGAGAGAGAAAGGGGAGTTGGAAGTCAGTTTAGATCAGTCAGTTTGAGTGTTCAGTTCTGTTCATTAAGTTCAGTTCAGTGCAGTGGAGTCAAGTTGGGGGTCACTAGTGCAGTAGAGTTGAGTTTGTACATGAGTTCATGCAGTCCATTGCAGGTCAGCAAAGGCAGATGAAGCCAGAGAATAAGGAGCCAGATTAGAACAAAGTGCCAGAGTTAGAGGACAAGCAGAGCTATTCACTTAGAAGCTGAGAGAAGCCAGTTTAAATTGGTCAGCTTGGAGAGGAGTTTTGAGCCAGAACAGCTGAGTTGAACCAGCCAGTCAGAGTTCAGAAAGTAGAAAGGGTGAGCTTTTTCAGAAGTAAGCCTCTAAGACTACAGTTACATCCAGGGAATAAAAAATACTTTTATACTGGGGTGCCTCAAGATTTGGACTAAAGGTAGAATGGCTAGGCTTGCCATGAGATCTCATCCCTCGTTCTGTGGAGCTGAGGGACAGTTAACAATCTGTGATAGGCAGCTAGTTTCTTACCACTTCTAGGCTTTCTTGTGATGCTTTGAGCTCCACAGCTGCTGTGTCTGTCTATGAATCTTCACCATGTTCCCGGGACCCACTGAGATGCGAGAGGCTAGTTATCCGAGTCTCAGACCCTGAGCAGGTTGTAGAGGTGGGCTGGGTTCAGATGGAGTCAGGAAAGGGAAAAACTACAGCGGCACCTTACCTACATCCCCTAGTGGGTCACAGCAAAAGGAAAAGTGACTGATTCTGACAAGGAGGAGGGTGTGGGGGCTGCCCAGCCAGGTATATATACCACAGAGCCTAGAGCTGCAGTTGACAAAGGGCCAGATCCACGTCCATGAAAGAGGATCCGGGTCTCTTGGATCTCCTGGACTTAGAGTTAAAGGGCAGCTATGCTGGTGTGAGTGCATGCGGGGAGGTGATAATTTGTTGCTTTCTTATGCAATGCGTATCTCAAGGTGGGAGATGCTCCAGGGGTTAGGATTGTGTACCCAGGACTGGAGTTAGCTTTCCAGTGCTTATGTTGGGCCGTTCACACCTGCCTATGTTGCAGCTCCGTGAGACCTGATGTTCTTCCGGCTTCCATAGGTATCTACACTCACATGCACAAGCTTGGATACAGACATACATAACACATAGAACTAGAAATGAAATCTTAGAAACCTAAAACAACCACCACCACTCTGCCTCCTGTGCTCTGGCTTGGGAAAACCAAAGATCCTGATCCTTGTGGACATTGCGGCTGTCACGCTAGAGCTCTGCCTCCCACTTTTCCTTTGGAGTTGATGCCTCAGCATCCGTCTCTCTGAATTGGTGGGATCTTTCTTTGAGGATGGCTATGCCCATCTCTCTTGGCTTTTGTCTCTATAGCAACATTTCTATCCCATACACTCATCTCCCTCACGGTCCCCTGCTCTAGATGGAATTCACTTACCTTTCAGGGTCAAAGGTCTCAGGGTTTGGCCAGTGCTCTGGGTCATGGTGTAGGGCACCCACAGCTATCTCCAGCACTGTACCTGCAGGGATGCGCTGTCCCAGCACCTCACAGTCCTGTGCTGCCTCCCGTGTGAACCTGTGGGAGACAGAGGCAGGAAACCTTGCCAGTGTGCAAGCAGGTAGGGTCCTCAGAGTGTTATGGGACCCAACAGGGGGTATGGAGTGCTGTCGGAGACATAAGACACAGCCCTCATCCCAAGGTGAACAATTTTTTGTCTCATAAACCCCCTACTCCAGCCCCATGGGCGGAGCACGACAGATCCCTCCATGGAGCTGCAGAGGTGCCTTCCAGGGGCTGCATCCAGGTAATCTACTGCCTCTCTCGTCCCCACTCACAGTTAAGCCTCCTCTAATCACCTTCACCCTCCCTTTTGCTTCATCGCCTTTCATTTGGTAGTGTAGCCCTGTTGTCTGGCTTCTATTCTCTGCCCACAACTCTGTGGTTGGTTCTCATGATAAGATCATGAAAATAATGGGTGGCCCATCTTGTGGAAGTGCAACCTGTATCTTCACTTAGCCCTATGTGCCATCGACTAATGGCAGATCAGCCGTGAGTGGCTAATCTCGGTTGTCAACTTGACATCTGGAATTAACAAAAACCAAAGCAGCAGGGCACACTTGGGAGGGACTTTTCTTGGTCTGATGAGATGGGAGACCCACCCTAAATCTGGGCCATACCTTCTGGTCATAGCCAACATAAAAGGACATGGAAGAAGGAAGCTTTGCTTTTTGCCAGCTCGCCCTCATTCTCACTGGCAAGCTCATCCACCCTGCTGATGAACCATTCCTTCACTGGTATTAGAGCTTGCTTCTTCAAGATTCCTATGCAGACTAAAAACTTAAGCTTTCTAGGACTTCCTTAGAACTCCAGCCCCAGATTGGGACGGCTGAAACATCCTGTCTCATGGACTGAACATCTCCCAGAATCTTTTCTCTTAGGAGACAGCCATCATTAGATTAAGACCACAGCTGTAGGCCACTCTAGTAAATAACACACACACACACACACACACACACACACACACACACACACACACACAGAGTTAAATAAAACTGGCAACAGCCAATTACTGGTGTACTGGCTGGTTTTGTGTGTCAACTTGACACAAGCTGGAGTTATCACAGAGAAAGGAGCTTCAGATGAGGAAATGCCTCCATGAGATCCAGCTGTGGGGCGTTTTCTCAATTAGTTATCAAGGGGAAGGGAGGGCCCATTGTGGGTGGTACCATCCCTGGGCTGGTAGGTTTGGGGTTCTATAAGAAAGGAGGCTAAGCGAGCCAGGGGAAGCAAGCCAGTAAGTAATATCCCTCCATGGCCTCTGCATTAGCTCCTGCTTCCTGACCTGCTTGAGTTCCAGTCCTGACTTCCTTTGGTGATCAACAGCAGTGTGGAAGTGTAAGCTGAATAAACCCTTTCCTCCCCAACTTGCTTCTTGGTCATGGTGTTTGTGCAGGAGTAGAAACCCTGACTAAGACAACTGGGGAGGATAGAAGGAGGCAGCCTTTGAGTTACCTGGCTGGGGGTCACAGGTAGAAACCGGGAGGAGAAAAGAGGAGGAAGAGGACAGAGTGAACAAGAAGTCTTTGTTAGACGAGATGGACCAGGAAAACGTGCCCGAATGGAATGCCCCCCACCCCCAGGACAGACCACTGGAAGACTCAAACAGCAAGTATTTGGGGAGCACAGTTGGGGAAGTCTAGCTATTAGAAAATTAGACTGGGATAATTTACGCAGCATTTGCACAAAAGCTAAATAAATAAATCATAGTCTGAGTCTCATTCATTTGAAAGCTAGATAGGGACAGAAATATTCAGTTAAGTTCCAATCAGGAGGCTTTGGGGCGATGTCCACATGCTGAAGTGTCTGTCCCTGTGGGTTTTATTTTAGAGCCTGGTCCTTTCATTCATTCCTTAATGTGTCACCTAGATGAGACCTTGGGGGCCGGGGGGGGGGGGGATTATTTGTTTATTTATTTTTAAAGATAGGATCTTTGTATGCAGTTCAAGCTAGTCTGTAAATCACAATCCTTCTGGCTCAGCTGCTCAAATGTTATCTAGGATTATAGGGGTACACCGCCATGTCTGGCCATGAGATGAATTCTTGATTGGGTTTAGGTCTGGGAAACGATTTTTGGTTTTCTTTTTTTAAAATTCGAGTTAGGTTCTCATTATGTTGTCGAGCTGACCTGGAGCTCACAAAGGTCTGCCTGCCTCTGCTTCTGAATGTGTTAAAGGTGTGCACCACCACACCCAGCCTGAAATGATGTCGTTTTGACCAGTTTATATAATTCTCCTCCTGCTATGGAGAGACAGCTGTTGAGCTCAGCCAGTCTCCTCTTTTCCAGGAATCTCGGCTACATTGGCAAGACCTGAACCCCCCCCGCCCCCCCACCCCTGCTGTCAGTCATTCCCGGGACTCGGACGGAGATGGTCCTTGAAGCAGCCTTGCTTTCTTTTTACTAGTGAACAATTTGTTTTGAATTTCATTTTGAATTTGCATTTTGCAGCGCATACCAGTTGCCTGCAAATCCCGTGGGAGGAAAGCTGGATATAAATCATGAAGAAGAAGAAAGGATTGGACATCAGGTTACTTGTGGCTCCTCAGAAAGCCACAGGAGGGCCATAGACTTGGGTCTTCATGACAGCATCAGAAGAGCAAGAACGAAGCCTTTGGATTACTGAGCTGACGTGTATCGAGACCCTCAACTGCACGGCAGCGGCTTCTTATATTTGCAGGCCTATGCATTTTGGATTATATCTGTATATACACCTGTCATGTTTCTGGTTTGAAGCATCCCTGTGTGCTACCCTCAAATCACAAGTTTCTCTCAAAAATGACAAAAGCTATCTCCATCTATCTCCATCTGGTCTGTGTGGTATTTGAAGAAGAGCTGAGTGAAGCGTGTCAGGTATGATTCAGTGGTTCGTGCTGTTTCAATGAGGTCTGCTCACGGTCTCACCACCTTCAAGGGACACTGGTTAAGACACCTTTTCCCCTGGGGCACTTGGTTTGGGAGCGTTTACAAGAAGTAGACCTGCTTACTGAACTGATTTGCTGGTTGGCGTGATGATTCTGTGACCTGTTCTGAGTGCTGAATTGTGCCCAAGAATGTAATATGTAGGACAGTTACAGCTCAGAGTGCTGGCATGCCAGGCAGAAGCCCTCACTGTGGAGCTGGAGAAAAGACTCAGTCGTTAAGAGCGCTTATTGTTCTCCAGGTTCAGTTCCCAGCATCAATATCAGGTGGCTCACAACTTCCTGAAACTCCAGTTCCAGGGGCTCTGATGCCCTTCAGCCTCTACTGGCACCTGCAAGCAAGTGGTGCATATAAACCCACACAGGCACACATGCACAGAAAAATAAACCCACACAGGCACACATGCACAGAAAAATAAACCCACACAGGCACACATGCACAGAAACCCACACAGGCACACATGCACAGAAAAATAAACATTTTTTTTAAAAAAGTCCTTACTAATGGTGCACATAAGCCCATGAGAGCACACACACACACACACTAAATAAACAAATCTTTGAAAAAAGAAATACTTGCTATGAAATCTTTTGCAAGAACTCTTATGTAAGAGCTCCAGCAAGGAGTTCTTAGACACTAGGGAAGGAACATTCTAGCCCTAAGTGGTCCTCTGCTAAAACTCCAGGGGCAGGAGTTTTGGCCTGTTTTGTGTATAGGCTAATTTTTTTAGCCTACACAGAATGTACAGGTGATGAATGAGTGAAGGGTGAATGGATCAATGTCAGGGATGAAGGCAGATTCCATCAAAGGCTAGGAGGCCAAAGAGACAGGGTTGGGCTGAGAAGAAAAGCCATGCAAAGGCTAGTGATGTTTGGTAAAGGCAAGTTAACCTATAGGAGAATGGGCCAGACTTCTCAGGCCTTATGTCTGGTGTCCCAAGGGATACAAAGAAACCCAGAAACCTAACCAACCTGACCCTTTAGGAATGTGTGATACTGGGTGGTCAGTGAAGGCCCCAAACGGTGATGCTCAAGGGGCCACAGACATACCTGAAAGCTGGTGGGTACATCCTCAGAGTCTCTGAAATCACCATGTCCAGATAGGGCAGACCTTCCTGCAGGCTGTGGTACTCAGGGGCTGGCTGAGGCAGGAAGCAAACAAAAGGAGGTTGTGTTAGAGGGACTCTCACATCTCTTGGTCTTTTTACATGAGCTCTGATTCCAACTTCAACAAACATTTCTGTGAAAGTCCCACAAGACAAGGAGGAGATTCCATCCAGATGGCCTGACAGTAGCCCCCAGCATGCTCTGTGTGTTTTATTTCTTGGTGTTTAACATTACTGAGGACAAACAAGCGCAGCCTTGGACGTGGGGGGTCTTTGGAGAGATCTGGTGTGAGGGTTTGTGTTGTCAACTTGACCAAAGGGAAAGTCAGCTGGGAGATGGGCTTGCAGTGTGTTATCTTGATAGGGTTAATTGAGGGGGAAGAACTGCCCACTGTGGGTGACACCATTCCCTGGGCTGGGATTCTGGCCTGTGGAGCAGGAGAAGCAAGTTGAGCATTGGCATTCATGCTTTTATTGCTCTCCATGACTTCTCCACCATGGTGGGCTGTATCTTGGAACTAAAACCTAAAATAAACCATTTCCCCTTAGGCCTTGTCAGTATTTTGATCACAGCAACAGGAAAAGCAACAGGAGGCAGACTCTAAGACTACAGTTCCAGTTCCATTTATTGGGAGCTGATGGTATGGCTAAGCATGGCAAGCCCGTGCTCTTGTTTAATCCTCCCAGCAAAGCAAGGAGGCAGCTCCCCCAACCCCCGCCCCTGAGTCTCTGAGAGGCTGTCACCTGGATGGTAATTGGTACAGCAGTAAAGCTAAGAGACACACAGAGATGCAGCAGAGAATAAAAGCTTGCAACAGTTAGCAAGGATGAACAGTTGACACAACCCTCCAAAGCTATTATATACCAGCAAGAAGAGACAGCTCAGACAAAAAGCTGTCAAAGGGTATGAAAAAGGCAAAGCCCAAGAGGAGAAATACAAGTCACAATGAAAAAAATTGCAAAACAGTAATATTCTGTTTCTCACACATCAGATGAGAAGTTGGAAAAGACTGCTTAAATTATGGGGGGGGGGCAGTTGTCGGGGTTCCTAGCATCTGGTGACTCTCAAGGGGAGGACAGATTGGTGTGTGTAGTCACCAGGGTATGGGTACCCCGTGTGGGTGGGGCAGCATATTCTCTCTCTCTCTCTCTCTCTCTCTCTCTCTCTCTCTCTCTCTCTCTCTCTTTCTGTGTGTGTGTGTGTGTGTAACACCTGTTTGACAGGTGTTACTGTTCATCTCTGAAATGTTCTCACAGGCTCATGTTTTGAATGCTCGTTTCTTCTGATGGGAGAGAGCATTAATTAGAGCAGTCAGGACCCTTGAAGAGGTGAAGCCTAGCTTCTGGAAGTAGGTAACTTCAGAAGGGAAGGCAGCCCTTGGTTGTTAAACTCTAGGTCCTGGTCTATTTCCTGGTCTTAAGAGCAAATGCCACTGAAGCTCCTGTCACTCCGCTGTCACTCCACTGTGGTGGACCAAACCCACTGAGACTGTGAGAGCAATCCTTTCTTCTAAATGTTGCTGTGTCAGGAGTTTTGCCATAGCAAGGGAGAAAAGTAACGAACACACTGGGTGACAGCCTCGCTCCTTTCAGTTGTGGGGGAGGGCTTTCTTCTGTGCCCCCCTCCTCTGCAGAGCAGCAAGAGGCAGCCCACAGACCAAGTCCATCTTAGATCTGTCAGTCTCCACAGACCCACCCCAGGAGGTTTTACTCTACTTGCAGGAAGGAGGCTCACAACCTGGAGACCACAAGGCCATTCTGCCAGGTGGGGTACCGCTAGCCCCTGATGAGCATCCAGAGACAGCTACAGTGTTACCTGGGAAACTGCTGAAAAAGGCAGAAACGCTAGTGGCAGGAGAGGAGGCGGCGCCAGGACACCTGGAGTCTTGAAGCCTATAAGAAATACTTCAGCTGATCTATGATGGTTCAACCACTCAATACAACACAGCCGTTAGTGAAGGATCATCAGTGCCAGGCTGCAGCACACATAGGTGGTTGAACCCCCTGTCTGTGAATGCTCATGAGTTTGGAAGGCAAGGGAGATATTTGCACTTTGTGGTATAAAATGTCAGCCATCGCCTGGCTTTCCCAACACTTGCCCACCTCCACTCGGGGTTCTTATTTGGTGTCACATTTCTATCTCCATCCTAGGCCCCCTGTGTGTGACTGGTGCTCTGTGATTGTTGTCTTGAAACTCCTAATAACCTCGCTGTTAGATTTGGGGTGAAGTGGGAAAGAGCTTGGATACTTGTTCTGGGGCTTGGATGGCTGCTCCCTGGCCCCTGGGTTGCCTCCCTAGAGGAGTTCTCAGTTGCCTTCTCTGTCCTGACCTTTGACACAAATATGAGAAAATGTGAATGGGGTTCACATATATTGCAGCGTCTTGGGGTGACCATGGCGGTCATCTTAGCTTCAAGCTGGAAGAGCATGGGTATGTGGTGGGACTGGCCAGAGGGTGCACAGATCCAAGACTCCTGGAAATAGTGCTCTGCTGTGGGGACTGTGGGAAGGGAAACACCTGGACTGACTTTCCCAGACCCTACCCACTGTCAGGCTTGAGACTGGGGTTTAGGATACCTGTGAGGGTCTGGACTCCCTCAGCCCAGCCCAGGCCTGAAGAAGTTTGGGGGTTCTGGGGATGCTTTCTCTTCTTCTTTCCATCTTCAGCAGTTTGGTTTGTCTTTGTGTCCTCTGGCCGTTGAGTTTACAAAACATGAATTGCGCTACTTCTGTGGTTCTGCATTCGACTTTGGAAACTGACTTTGTATGATATAAAGATGGGTGGAAAATTCAAGGAAATCATTGAAAATGTAGGTGATTTTTTTTCTTTACTAAGGATGACTGAGTAGAAATGAAACAGCATCATGGCAAACAAGAGACCTTAGAGGAAAGGGAGCCATGCTCCACCGCATGCTCAGCAGTCCTCCTGCCTTTTGAGTAAAGAGCCCCATGTTTGCTTTTTGCTTTAGGCCTCACAAATTGTGTAGTCAGCTCTGCAAGACGTGACTAGTTAGTCCAAGGGGACCAGTGTAGAAAAGTGTATTGGGACAGAGAAAAAGGAGCCTGGAGTTGAAAGTGGATAAGCCATGAGCTGTTGGTTGCCGCCTTCTGCTTCATGGGTTAGTGAGCAGAAAACTCCAGTTGGTTCAAGAAAGAAACAAAGATGTAAAGAGAGAAGCAGAGGCCAAGGACAGAGATCATTTCCTGGTGCCTCATAGAGTTCTTGGTCCTGTCTGCTTCAGGCAGGTTCCCACTCGTGGATCAAGTCAGTGACACTTCGAACCCTGCTATTTGCAGCACAAATGCAAGAATGTGAGAGAAAAGAAGAAAGCGAGGTAGGGAGGAAGGAACATGGTGGCTATACCATAATATAAAACTCTCTCCATATATATATATATATATATATATATATATATATATCACACAAAACATGAATTGTGTGTATGTGTGTGTGTGTGTGTGTGTGTGTGTGTGTGTGTGTGTGTATATATATATATATATATATATATATATATATATATATATATATATATAATTAGATATAGGAGCTGTTTCTCTGATGGGTAAATGGTGCTGGCTCCCAACTAAAGTTGTGTGATTATAAACTGTCTGGATTTGTTAAAAGGGAGAAGCTCATTAGGTGGGATAACTGACGCCTTCATTACAAAGTTAACACCTTCATTTATTCTTTCTCTGCACTGGCTTTTACTGCCCCTAAACTTTGTCTCAAGTGCACCCATGAGTATCACGATGGGCCAGTGTTCTTCTGACTTTGTAGGCACTCCGGCCCACTCTCTGGGGGCTTGGTGACCTGTGATGGGTCCCCTCAAGAGCCTTCCTGGAACCTCAAGTGACCCCAGCATAGGAAGAGTAAGCACGCCAGGTAAAGAGAAACATACCCTTCATTTGAGTTACATCCAGGCCAGAAAACAAAAAGTCCAAGATCTCCAGGACACAAAGGGCCTGAGCTGAGCTGCCAGCAGAGGGCAGCAAATGGATGGTAAATGGGGACCATAGAAATCATTGTATCTGACTTCTTCATGATACAGGGGAGGAAAGAATGAGAGCCAGGGAGGAAACCTGCGAGCCCAGAGCCTTGCTGAGAGTGTGTTCTAAGCACCTTCTACCAGGGCTCTCACCGTGAACGCCTTAGCTGCTGGGCGTGGTGCCAGAGATCCAGAGTGACAAGGGCTCTGTCCTTTGGGAGCCACACTTCTAACAGATCATGGCAACGGGATGTCACTGGTGTTGTAGAGGAGAGCCTTGGGGGGAACAGAGTTTCTCATTCAGCTTGGGGAACCATTCATCCCTCTACCCAGGCTGTAAGCCCTGAGCCAGGCACAAGAGGTGCAGGATCGCACGCCAGCTCATCCCTTTCCTTGCTCCGCAGTCAGCCACGGTGTGAGCAAGTGGACTCGGGTGAGATGGGAGAAGAGAGGGACACACATCCCTGGGGACCCAGAGGGAGGCACGCCCACACTGGCCTTCGTAAAGAAAGGTGTGTGGATGATATGTCAAACTAGGACGAGACAAATACTACAGCTCCATCAGGGGACTTGGCTGTTTTGAAAGAATCATGACTCATTTTATTTTTAGTGTAGTGATGACATGTTATGAATTGTAATGTAAATATTGGATATGTAGATGGTCTTTAGGCAACCCCTGGGATCCTCAAAGAGGTCACAACCCACAAATTGAGGACCACTTCTGTCATCCCTACACCAGTGAGGAAGAGACAGGAGCAAACCTGGGTCTTGATGGCCGCCGGTCTAACCAAATTAGCAAGCTCCAGGTTCAGTGAGAAATCCTGTTTCAAAGAGAAAAAATATGTGCCCCGCCCCCTCCCCAAGTGTCCTTGGAAGAAAAGGCTGGAGGCTCATTCAGCATGTTTAACATAGAAATAGCATCTGTTGGAGCTGGTGTGATGGCTTCGTGCATAAGTGCTTTCGGAACAAGCTCAAAGACCCAAGTTCAGGTCCCTAACACCCATATAAAAACTAGGCATGGCAGCCTGCTCTATACCCTAGGAACGGGGACAGAAATGGAGGATTCCAGAGAACACTGACAAGCCAGTCTAGCTGACATGGCATGATCTAGACCTGATGACAAACCCTGTCTCAGGGAGAGAAGGGGGGGAGGGTCGTGGGTAGAGAATGACAGCTACCTCATGTTGACCTTTGACCTCCATGGGTGCAAACATGAATAAGAATGCTGATCTCATTCTCTCTCTTTTTCTCTCTCTCTCTCTTCCTCTCTCTCTCTCTCTCTCTCTCACACACACACACACACACACACACACACCTGTCCTGTCCACATAGTAGGAAGAGACAGAGGGACTACACTGAGCTATGACGGGCCCACCCCAGGCTGTTGTCCCAGTTTCTAACAGTTGCTTAATATTCATGAGGATGTCCAGGAAGTAGGGACAGAGGGTAGGAGATTAAGGGGACAGTGAGATGGGGGACCAGGATTCCTATGAGAGCTGAGTAGGTGTATTCGCTTACTTCCAGCCAGGCAACATGTCAAACATCTAACATTTCAGAAAGATATGAAGTCACTCTGGATTCTGCAGGCTTCAGACTTAGAAGTAAGGAACCTGAAACCTACCTCTCACCTGTGAAGAAGCCCCATCTGTCCCTCTCCCTGGCCAGTCCTTGGGGAGCCACCATGTTCCACAAGTGAAGGACATAGTTATGAATAGATCATACAACAGCTCCGGCTTTGGCCCTGCTGCCGGGGTGTCATCAGTAGGTCCCTTCAGATGTCCCAGCCCAACTCACAGGAAGGGCAAATGCATGATGGAAGTGGCAGCTTCCGGACACTGTAACAAAAGTGGTTGGTGTTTCTGATGGGGTACACCCACTGGCAAGACTCCTTTTCAGAAGGGGGAAATCTGTCTTCTGTAAGGACCGTTAGTAAGAAAGTGATTCCCAAGGCTTATTAAAGTCATATCAACTGGGATTTGCTTTATAAAATGAATTTCTGTGCTCCTAGAAAGGAGAAAATTAAATACCAGGAAAATGGAAATTTGAAAAGTGCATGGGGCCTCCCCCATGTTCACACTCTCGCGTGATGATCCCTTCATTTTTCAGAGAGATTTTCATTTCTGTTTGGTCTTCACTGGATGGTAAATTCTAGCTTTATTTCTTTTGTTTTGGACCTCTTTTTAAAAATTAATTTATTTTTACCTTATATCCATTGGTGTTTTGCCTGTCTGTATGTCTGTGTGAGGGAAACAGTCCCCGGATAGTTGCCATCAGCACGTGGCTGCCCAGGTGCTCTACAAGAGGTCCTCTGCAGGTGCTGTTAACCTTTGAGCCATGTCTCTGGCCCCCTATATTGAACTTATTAAATAGTGCTTTATTTTTGTTTTGTTTTGCTTCCTTTTTTTTTTGAAATAGGATCTTTTTTGCCTTGTAGCCCTAGGTGGCCATGATCCTCCTGCCTCAGTTTCTCAAGTGCTGGGATTACAAGTATGTATCACCACACCCAGGTTATTGGCACATCTTTTAAGTGGAGAACAATATTTCCCTTTCCTGGTAGCCTTTAGACTTTTTATCCCTCCCCTGTTACATTTCGGTTTTTTGTGTTTATGAGTGCATTAAGTGTTATTGTGTTCTTTGAAAGCTAGACACACACACTTACTCATAGATTGACACATAGCCGCACACTAGCTGTGTGCACAGATGTGACCTGCAGTGTATATGAAAATAAGAACATTGATTTACAAAGACTTTTCTCCTGTGGATTCAGGGACCTAATGGAAACATTAGCATTTTCTTGTTTTGTCAACAGAAATAAAAATGGCTGCCTCCGATTGTTACGCTCCAGCAGCATCATGTGATATTGATAACTCTGCCCCCCTCTTCCCTCTCCCCCCTCCTCCTGCCATGGCTACTCCTGTGTTGTACAAACAGAACCTAGTAATGTCTCCTTTCTCTCTGAACCAGGGAATCAGAAATCTTTTAAGTGTATGGGGAAATACAGACATAGAAAGAAAAGGTCCCAGGCACCAGGACTCTCCAGGGAGCACAGACCATAGCATGAAACGGATCAGTGGGAAATGTGATGGCCTCAGCCCTGTCCCTTGACCACAAACTGAGGAGCAATCCTCACCTTGAGGCACATGGCCTGGCTTCTCCCTGTTTGTACTGGCTGGTTTTGTATGTCCACTTGATACAAGTTAGAGTTACCAGAGAGGAAGGAACCTCAGTTGAGGAAATGCCTCCATGAGATCCAGCTGTAAGGCATTTTCTCAATTAGTGATCAAGAGGGGAGGGCTCAGCCCAAGGTGGGTGGTGCTGTCCTTGAGCTGGTGGTCCTCGGTTCTATAAGAAGGGAGGCTGAGCAAGCCAGGGAAAGCAAGCACCCCTCCATGGTCTCTGCCTCCAGGTTCCTGCCCTGCTTGAGTTCCTGTACTGGCTTCCTTTGGTGATGAACAGCAATGTGGAAGTGTAAGCTGAATAGACCATTTCCTCCCCAGCTTGCTTCCTGGTCATGGTGTTTCATCACAGCAATAGAAACTCTGACGAAGACACTGCCATTCCTGGGGTCTCCCTGCCTGGCCTGGGTCTCCCTGCCTGGCCTCTGGTCTCATTGGCTTCCTCTAACTTCTCCCAACTGAGGGTTCATCTCTGAGATTTCATAGTGGGTTCCTGTGGGAAGCCACAGGGCCTGAATGTGGTGTGTGTGTGTGTGTGTGTGTGTGTGTGTGTGTGTGTGTATGTGCTCATTCATGCACACACTCTTCTCTTAAGTTTCCTGGCTTATGTAGCAATGCTCTGAAAGTACTGTGTGCTAGTTTTAGAGAATTTGACAGAGGCAGAAATACATTCATAGCTTAAAGGAAGCCACAAGGAGCGTGTACATGGCATCTATTTATATCCACGTTAAAAGACGAGAGCCAGAATTCATCTCACATAAACAAGGGATTATTTCAGGTCTGCCTGGGCTGGAAGGCCCAGGCCATTAAGGGATTAGCTGAGGGGACAAACAAAAGGAGATATAACACTCGCACAGGCATACTCATACCCATCCACATACCACACACACACACACACACACACACACACACACACGCCACATACCATACACATACTACACACATACCACATATATACATCACATACATACCACACACAGACCACATACATACACCACATACTACACACATACCACATAATACACCATATACCACACACATACCACATACACACACCACATACATCACCTCTCACACACATATACATACCACATACATACACCACATACTACACACATACCACATACATATACCACATACCACACACACCACATACCATATACATATACCACATACCACACACATACCACATACATATACCACATACTACACATATACCACATACACACACCCCATATAAATACAGCCCCCCATATACATATACCATATACACACACCACATACCATACATACACACAATACCACATACACATACTATATACACATACATACCACATACCATGCACAAACATACCACATTCATGCACACACACCACACACATGTGGGCTCATGCACATATGAACAAACACACGTATCATCATCATCATTATCACCACCACTGTCATCCCTCTCCACCTAAGGCCCCAGGTTGAACGTCGCCAGCCGTGCCAACCCTCTGTAGGATCTTGCCTTTACAGGATAAAAACCATAGGATTTCATCCTGTGAGGCTCTGTTCTGCTTATCAGAGATCCCACATCTGTATACCACTCAGTCCTCAGAACTGCCCTGAGAGAGGCAGGGCAACCTTTGTCGTCCATCTTGTAATGGATCTCCCTCTTCCCCTCAGAGTCCCAGAGGTTGTCTCATTCCAGGCCACATGGCTAGTAAAAAGCAGACTTGAGACGGAGTCCAGGCCTTCGATCCTGAGCCTTTTGAACTACTACCCACCTTGGCATTCTTCCCCTCTTCCAAACCAAGACCCAGAACATTCCAGAACTCTGTAGTGCTCTGTGCCCCACTCCTGCCCTAGCCATTTCAGAAGCACCTGACAGAGCAGTGGCTTTGCCTCCCCATCCCTCCCCTAAGGCTTTTGTCAATGGCATGTTTAGTAAGCCCGCTCCGCGTCTGCGCCTTTTGCTCAGAATTGCCTTGTGATCTGTCAGTGTTGAGTGTAGCTGTACTTGTAACACCCCCTCTGCCTCTTACTGTTTCTTTTGTGCTCAGAATGGAACCCAGGGCATTGTACATACTAGTCAGGGATGCTGCCACAATGCTCACTCTCACTTACACTCTTGAGTGTACCGTCATTACCGTGCATACATAGCCATGGGTCCATCCTGTCCCTTGTGGGTGGCTCCCAGTTTGGAGGCCACCGTGAACAGAGCTGATGTGAATATTCTTACCTATGGTTTAGGGTGAGCTTGTACACAGGTTCCTGGGGTATGTGTCCAAGAATAAATGGCAGGGTCCTAAATATGTGTGGGCTCAGTAGCAGTCGTTATTTCAAACTGTTCTACAAATGGGTTGTGAAGCCTGAAATTCTGGGGATGAATCCTTAAAACAGGAGCAAGTTGACATCTAAGTTTTTCTTATTTATTCCAACTCCATGTTTCCCCCCACTGCTTCCCTCGACCCATTTTGATAGTCTGAGATTTAGCAGTTTGAACCATCCTGGGAAAGGGTTGAGGCAACAAACTTGGGTGCTGTTTTGGGAGCTGAATTGTTTATTCGACTAGTGTATGTCTTGGGGGAGATGGGGACAGATAAGACATATCTAAAAAAAAGTATATTTTTAAAAAATTGTCCCAATTATCAAATGCACTGAAAGCACTCATGAGCAAAAGTGCATTCTGGCATCAAGCAAATTTACGCTTTTGAATTAGCTGCTGTTTTATAATATTTAGCATTCTATCCTCTCCATTAGCATGAATCACTCCGAGCTGATTGTATTCGATGCTTAGAGAAATAAGCCCTTTTGTAAATGATCATGAAATCACCCGGCCTGCTCTCTGGGTGTGGAGGAAGAGTGGACTGCATTTAATTTGCAGTGAAAATGTATTTATTCACTCATTCCACAGATAGGCATTGCTTAGCAGCCTGTGGGAGGTGGGGAGGGTGGAAAAGGGGAGATAAGATGCAGTCCCAGAGCATATGGGACTCATTGTGTGCCGTGGAAGCCATTCATTTGTTCATGCAAAGATTTATTGTTCTGGTGGGGCCACTGCTGGCTTCTGAGGAGTGGAGGTAACACAGTGAAAATGGTATTTTTTTTTGTGATCTGACAAGGACAGGAAGAATAGATGTAGCAGGAGGATCCGGAAACAAGGCAGGGGCTTATTGTGGAAACAGTGAGCTCCAGGCACAGCCTGAGAATGTAAGCTAGGCACCTCCATCTTGGTGACCTCTGCTTGGGTAGGATGGGATGGGGTCACCCCGAGGCATTCAGAGTCAATTGGTGTTGTTTTCCAATCTCCCCAGGGGATTCTCACGGGCAGCCTGGGCGTCACAACCATTGTTATAAGGGAAGAGTAGAGGGGAGGAGAAACCTGGGAGATAAAGGTCCACAGGCTTCACTGCTAGTGACTGAGAGAAAGATGAAAACAGGATCCATGGGGTAGACAGAGGAGACATTGGTACCTAAAGGTCTATGTTAGGGCCCCCACCCCCACCCCCCCAGGGACAGCAGCTTGTGCCTAGAAGTGGGAAGATGAAACCCAGTCACACAAAATATCTGTGCCTTTGGGGATTAAGAGAGAGAAAAGCACAGAGGGCCTGAGCCTTTGCTACTGCCCAGTGGCGGTGGCTGGGTCTCTAGAACAACATCTCAGAATGCTGTAATCTGGCTCTAAACCCTCTCCGACAGTCCGTGTGTTCGAGGCTCATCCAGGAAAGCAGCAGCCCTGAGCTCTCTGGAAGCAGTGGGAATGCAGGAGGTGAGGTTATCCGGTTGTTGGAAGGTTGACCTTGAAGGGGATAAAGGGACCCCAGCCCATTCCTCTTCTGTTAACATCTCAGCCATGAGTTGAAGGCTTCACTCCACCAAATCCTGCCTGTTCTAGGCAACCAAGGTCAACAACCAAGACTGTAACCCTCATCACTGGGTACCCAGACAGCCCTTCTTCTCTTTACTAGTTGACCTCCTTTACTAGTATTTGCTTTTGTGACAAAAAGCTGACGAGTACATGGGTCACACACCACACCCCCCAGCCTTATCAAGGGCCAGGACTATGGAAGGCTAGTGCATTGCCAGCTAGGGGAGGAGCCGGGCCAGAACAGACACCAGTGAGCAGACCAAGGATGGACAGAAGAGGTGAGCAACATGGACTAATGTGAAACTCACGTGTCCTGTGTCCTGTGTCCTGCAAGGACCGGGAACAGACCAAATGCAGGGAACAAGAGCGTGTCTGTCACATGCTGTAGGTCACGTATGTGGTAGGAAAATGCTGTGTGCTATTAGCAGACGTACCTTTGTCATTGGGTCGGTGGCCTCAAGGTGCCTTCACCTCTGAGTTGGTCTGAGGTACTAGGGCCATACCTCATCTGCTAAAGACAGTTCTGTGACCCTAGCACATTTTAGTCACTCTGACAGACCAAGTAAATGCCACGGGAAGGCGGAGTGGTCCACGATTTACTGTCCACCCACCCCTACTTCCTGTGTGCTTTTTGTTGATAATCTACCCCGAGAGTCAGAGTAGGTCACTCACTGTTTGGAGAAATGGTAAACAAAGATAAGAGCTCTGAGCAGTGGAATTTATTTTTTTATCCACTTGGCCTAAAAGCCACTGCCTGTTAAATTTAGACAGCCGGTTCCAGACCCCTCCCACCCTCCTGCTTCCTGCCCCCTCTCTGCCACCTTGCCTGGAGCGTGCTCTCTGCTGGTTGTAGAATATGTAATATATTCACATAGCTTGGGCCAGAGTCAGCCTGTCTGGATGTTTATCAAAATGTATCATTGGAGGGCCTGGGAGACAAGAGCCATTTCCTCTGGTCTCCAGCTCAGTCCACCAGTGCAGCAGCAGCGGCCAAAGGCTGCCCAAATATTTACCCAAACATCCTCCCAGGCAGGGCTCCCGGGCTTCTGTCTCACACTGTCATAGGTGGGCCTTGTCCCACAGCATGTCACAGCACTTCCAGCAGACTATCTTAGGTTTGTTTGCAAGGTCACCTTCCACCTGCCCAGAATCTATCATTAAATGGCTCCCCCCAACCCCCACCCGGCCATGTGTCCTAAATCCCTTTGCAATCAACTCTAAGATCCAGAGAAATCCTTCTTGTTGACCTGGAGTTTTGTTGCTTTGAATATGACTTCAAATAAATGAGCCATTGTCTGGGCTCAGAATTTTCTGGGAAAAAAAAATCTCCACTGTGATGAGATTTATTATAATAGGAATCCCCCTACACACACACACACACACACACACACATCTTCAGATCCCTATTGTCCACTCAGTCTATTTTCAAAGGTCAGGGTATAAGTGGGAAGGAGGGCCAAGTCCAAGCCAGGCAGGGAAAATGCTCTCCTCCATTAAGATAAACCCTTGTTTGTCCAAGTGTAATATCTAGAGGCCCAAATAGTATCTGGTACCAAATTTTAAATCATTGAAAATCGAGGCTTTTTTAATTTACTTACTTTGTTTTTATATGTATGTATGTATGTAAGTAAGTATGTATGTATGTATGTATGTATGTATGTATGTATGTATGTATGTATGTATCTGCCTGGCTGTTTATTCAGCAAGTGCATTCACTTGCATGCAGTGCCTGTGAATGCCAGAAGAGGGCGCTAGATTCCCTGGGACTGGAGTTGCAAACCACTTTGAGACTTGATGGAAACTCAAACCTGGTTCCCTACAAGAACAGTATGTGCTTTTAACTGCAGCACGACTACTCCAGCCTCTGCAGGCATTTTTGTGCACAAGCTCAGGAGAAAAGAGTTAGACACCAATATTCTTGCTGATACTGGTTATCAATCATGGGGACACTTCAAAGAAAACACGAGAGGAAATCCCCAGGTTCTAGAAATGTAACCGTCTTGAGGAAGCACAGGCCAGACCCGTGAAACAGCTCAAATTGCTCAGCAAAGGAGAGGCAGAGGCAGCTTCATCGCCCAGGCCAATAGATGCAGGCTCAGCAGCATGCTTTCTGCAAACAGTGCTAGAGAGGTAAGTATTTAACAGCAAAACCAGCTTAAGAAAACCAGATATACACCGCTGGATGTGTTCTCTCTGTTCTGTTCTCTTTCCCCCTTTGTCCTTCCTTTCTTGCTTGGCTGTGTTAGACATGAAGATTCCTGGGACCTCACCTATGCTGAGCCAGTGTTCTATGTCTGAGCTGAACTTCTGGTTCACCGAAGTCCGAGACAGTGCGGTGGTCCATCCTCCTCGGGTGACCACAGAAAGTCCCATACAAGATGGAAGACAGTGTACTTGCAGGATGAAGTTGGGTCTGCTCTAAATCAACAGAATAGGAGGCAAACTGGAGTAGTGTGACTGCATTCCTCAGCACCCTGCCTTCACACTCGTGTTCACAAGCAGGCAGTGTGGGCGAGTGCACCGGTCCTCCTCCCTCTCTCTGGAGAGCACCGAGGAAAGCCATGAGAGTATTCTGAGAGAAGGTATAGACCCTGATGCAAGCGCTTCCTAGGACCTGGATCTGCCAGCGCTTTCATTCTGGAACTTCCCAGACCTGTGAGAAGCTGCTGTGTGTTGTTCCAGCCTCCAGCCTATGGTGATTTTGCTACAGCCATCTGAATTTAGACCAAAAATGCTTTTTATTTAAGGGGTGTGTGTGTGTGTGTGTGTGTGTGTGTGTGTGTGTGTGTGTGATACTGCATAGGACATTCTTGTGTTATAGAAATATCATGCATTGCTTATCTGAAATGCAGATTTAACTGGACATCTTATTCTTGCTTGCCAGTCTGGTAGCTTGAGGGTGGTCCTGACCATGCTAAGTTGAAAGATAATGTGGTTAGACCAATGCTCTCAGGGGGTGTGTGGGTCTGGAGACCAGTCAAGGAACTCAGGAAGGAAACTCTGAGGTCTTGTGGGTTCAATACTTAGTTTCTGTACTCAGAACCCCAGTGCAGTCAGATCAGCTGCTCCTCTAGGTCTACTTGCTGTTTTCTGGAAGAGAGTGGCATTGGGTCAGTTGCTCTGTAACGTTTACCCAGCCCCAGTTACAAGTACTTTACATTTTTTGTGTTTTTTTTGTTATTTGTTTGGATACACACACACACACACACACACACACACACACACTATATAAATATATACTACAAGCCTTCACTATCATGCTCCATTTTCTTGGCAAAAAAAGTAATTATGTATATGTTTACTATTATATAATATATTAGATATTGAATATATCATTATATATCTATATAATATAGCAAATATATAATTACATATCAAATATTTATATATTTAGTGTTATAATAGTAATACCTTATATTATTAATATATTAATAATACAATATTAATATGCAATTGTGTAATTATATGTTTACTATATTATATAGATATATAATGATATATCCAATATCTAATATATTATATAATATTAAGTATATATATATATATATATATATATATATATATATATATATATCCCCCCGAAAATGGAGCATGACGGTGGAGGCTTCTAGTCCCATATCGCAGGAAACCAAGGTGGGGGAATCTCAAGTTCCAAGTAAGCTCAAGGAACATATGGAAACCTTGACTACACACACACACACACCCCAGAAGTCTAAAGAGTACTTCATTGCTAAATGAACTACTAGTTAAATGAACACTTAGAGATTTTTGACTTTTATGACTGGCCCACAGAATGGTAAAGGAAGGAGCTGAGCTGTGCATCTAGCAGGTCCTGCTGGAAGATGGCAGGGACAGTACTGGCCTCACTGAGACTGTTCATCTGGAGAATGGGGCAATGTCCACTTGAAGAGTCACAGCCAGGCTGCCCTTGTATGTGCTGGTGGAGGTTTTCTTAAGAGCATGCTTATGATTCTTCTGCTTTGTCAGAAGGAGTTCATGGACATCACACACAGGGTGTCTACAGGCCCTGGGAATCCGCACAAGCAAGCCCATCTCCCTGAGAAAGAAGACAGTTGTACCCAGGACAAGATCCCATGTCAGGTGGGTGTGCCCTGGGGAGATGCTGGCCAGGAGAATGGAAGGTGTTACTGAGGGAATCCTCCAAGATGAGGAGGGTTGCAGCTCAGTGCCCCAGACGGACCATGGGTCAACCGTTTTCTGGCTCCAGGTCATGGCTGTGTCTCCCAGCTCGAGGCCAGCTTCTGGTCCTGGGCTCCTTGCTGTGTCTAACCCTGTCTTCCTGAGGAGAGGCGTACCATAGTGACCTCCCTTCTTTCCCTGGCACTTTATGAACTGCAGGATTTGTGCAAAGCTAATGATGCCCCTGTCCCGAAGACAACTAAGACTGTTGGGTTGAACAAATAATATCCCTCATAGGCTCATGGATATGAATACTCCATTCCCTGTTAGTCATACATTTGGGGATGTGATGGAGCTTTAGAAGGTACAGCTTTGCTGGAGGAAGTACATCACTGGGGGGTGGGCTTTGAGGGTCTCTGTGCAATCGAGGGGGGAATCCCACAGCTTCCGGCTGCCGACCCCCCCCCCCCCCCCCCCCCCCACTATTACCAACTCTTCCTCTGGAACTATAAGCCACAATCAGTTGCAAGTTGTGTCTGGTTATGGTATTTTAGCACAGCAAATTTCACACAGAGAAGTAATGGACACAGCCTCCCAGTGGCTGCCCACGTCACACAGGAGGGAACGGAGGCTCCAGAGCTCAGGTGGTAATGGGAATGCCCCGGCCGAACCTAGGGCTGTTTCTGAGGTTCCATGATGCTTACGCTCTCATGTGACCCTGTGGCCTGTCTCCTTTCCACCTAGTGCTATTTTAGGTCTTTCTCTGCAGCTGGTGGCTCTAGTGAGAAGGACTTCTTGCCAAGAGTGGCCTCTGCAACAGCAAAACTAAGAGCAGGAAGGTCCCGAGAGAAGGATGGCCTGAATTTCCCTCCTATGCCACGCCCCTTCTCCAGCAGGAAGTGAAGCAGAATGACGCTTATGGGAGAAAGGTGGTTTTTGGGTTTTTTTGTATTTTTTTTAAATTAATTTGGGGTGAGGATTTAATCAGGGACAGCACCTGCCTCAGAGTCTTGTCCTCCATAGACCATAGTTCAGTAATTACTCAAAGTAGCTGCTCCACGCATTCAGACTCCTCTTTTCTGGCCGAGTCCCAATGAAGCCGGCTGCCAGCCGCTCGGCAGATACTCCCACTGGCCTCTCCAGAGGAGCTGTGGCTCCCCTCCACTCCCTGTGGCTTGTGGCCACAGAACCTGTGGAGGTCACAGTGGGCTCTGAGGAGATACAGGTTCTTCTTGCACCCTCCTACTTCTCTTTCTCATGATCCACCCACGGAGCACTGCAGGAGGAGCACAGAGGTCCCAGGGCACTGCAGAGGGAGCACAGAGGTCCCAGGGCACTGCAGAGGGAGCACAGAGGTCCCAGGGCACTACAGGAGGAGCACAGAGGTCCCAGGGCACTGCAGAGGGAGCACAGAGGTCCCAGGGCTCTGCAGGGGGAGCACAGAGGCCCCAGGGCTCTGCATCTTTCATGGCTTGGGAAGGGCCCCCCCCCCCCCATTCTCAATGCACTCAGAAAAGCCCCTCCTCATTTTCTGGGCCATCTGAGCCTGTGGCAAGAATTCCCACACAGGCCACCCCACCTGTTCTTTTTAGAGCTTCTTGATACCCCAGGCCTTGCACCAGTCCCAGCTCTGGGCCATGCTCTGGGAATCCTCTTTTGGCTTTCTTGTTTCTGTTAACTGGGCTGTTCTAATGTGGGAAAACCCCCAAAGGGATGACTATGGCCCCGTGAGAACAAGTCACCCCTTAAGTCACACATGACAGGAGATCCTCAGCTCATGTGTTTATTTCAGTGATGGATTCTTTCAGAAATAAACCTTCTCCCCTAATAAGAATGTTGTCTGCCTCACAAGGCTCCATTTAGCTTCCCATGGGACCCCTTCAGGTCTGTGCATTTCCTTCCTAGGGCTGAGTGCCGGCTTTCTCTGCTCTGCACCCAGCATTGTGGAGAGTACGAGTAGAGATGGCCCATGTACAGTCCCTGGGGCCAAGGGCATAGGGACATGCTAGTGGATGGCTGGAAGGGAGAGCCCCGTGGCTTTCATGGGGACGCCGTGAAGGTCAGGATACGCCTTGGGTGGGGGTGTGGGGACATTGGGAAGCCTTTCCTCAGAGAGCAGGAGCCTGGCGCTGAAGCAATTTTCCAAATGCATTTGTGTTCTCTCACACAGAAACAATAAAAGCAGTTAAACAAGGTTTTGGAACAACGCTGAACCGTGTTCCATTGCCGCTGCATGTTTATTGCCGTTTTATTGGCACACGCTCTTCTGTGGTTTCTGCCTCACTTCAGCCTGGTCCCAGCCCAGAGATGGTGGTGGAGGCCCGTGTTAATGAGGGCAATTTGTTTTGGCTGGGGATCTTAGAGTCTTGTGTTTCTTTTGTCTCGATGCCTGCTGCTCTGGTTCTGGGCCTCGTGCACACATGGACGCCTGGATCTGCACCCTATAGTCTCAGTGCATATGACCCTACCCGGGGGCCAGGCTGCCCAAAGGGACTTAGAGTGGCTGAGAGGGTGGCTCTAGCTATCAGAGGTGACGTTCCAAGTCACATCAGGGAGGCCCCTGGGGAAGGCCAACCTGCTGTAGATTTTTCTCCCTCTGGATCATTGGACCAGGCAGCCATAAGCTGAAGTCAAATGTATGGCCATATACACAGACACTGGGAAGGTAGGGTAGTAAAGAGGGTAGGGAAGGAAGAGTGTGTACGTGTGTGTGTGTGTGTGTGTGTGTGTGTGTGTGTGTGTGTGTGTGTGTGTTAGAGGTAGGAGGGCCAGGAGGCCATCAGCAATCCTGAGGGGTGGGCCCAGTTGATCTGGAGCCCTCTAGGGACCAAGATAGGAGGTCTTAGGTGTCAGAACTAGGATGTAGGATGAGTTTTGGGAGAACATGGTCGTGAGTCACTGACAGGCTGCAGGTCTGTGGGGCCGGCTGCTGCATGGGTGAGCTGAGATGAACAGCTCAAAGTCTAGGCTGCTGAGTTGGGTAATGAAGGAGGAGTATCAGGTAGGGACAAGCATACCCCACACCCCGGACACACACCCACAAGCTGGGAGAACTTACGGGCATATGCAGGATCACCCTTCAGAACCTTGGTCCTGAACAAGGGGCAGGGTGACGTGCTATCATGAGGATAAAGTTGGGATGGAGAGACACCAAACCCAGGGGTGGAGTGGGAACAGAGCCAGTGATGCCATTTATGAGAAAGGGAAGTTCTAGGTCCACAGAGTTCTGTGGGTGACTGTCACCTGTGCCATGTATAAAGGGAGATGTAGTTTATAGATGAGGGATGGAGGCCAGGGGAGTTATGAGTAAGAGCCATAGGAGAGGACAGATGGTGGCATCTGGCAAAAGGGGTTTGTGGTACAGAGTGAATAAAAACTGAACTTTGACTCTAAGGTCTGTGTCAGAGACAAATGAAAGACACAGGAGAGAAGAGGCCAGGGAAGCAGTCCATGGCAGGTGCTTCATGGGATGGGGTGTCAACCTAGCAGGCAGAGTAAGCGGCCCTCTTGGGACTGGGGTCTTAGGAGTCAGGGAGCGTAAAGATGGGTAGGAGAGGCCAGGACTATGCTCTTGAATGTGGAGCTCTGGCCAAGAGGAGAAAAGATGCTGCGTGGACTCTGCTCCCTCGGCTGCAGAAGCCACTGCAAAGACCATGTGGGACCTCTCTCTTTGGCCCTGGCACAATGCATGAGACAGACTGCTTTGGCTGGTGAGTGCTGGTCCCAGTTAGCACAGGGCTGGGCAGTTCTTTGGAAGGGACCAGAAGCCAGTTGGGAATCCTAGATTAGCAGTGTGGTTAGCTACATAGAGCTGGTTTTCTTAGCCTTGAGCGTCAGCCCTCCCTGAGTGTGGTGGAGTCCTCTGCCATGGAGCTCATGTGAGTGGTTGTGGGGAGTGCCCTGGACCCATTTGTTTATCCTCTGTCACCTCATCTAGTACATCTTCTTTTCAAAAATCTCCCCAGGACCAACAGGGTCACCCTTGAGAAGTTTAGCCAGACATGCGACTCTGGAAAGTAGTGAAAATATCACACTAAGTACTGTCTTTATTTCTGCTAAGGACCTGCAGGGTGAGTGTAAGTGACCCCAAATGAAGGCAGGAGAGGGACATTAGCGGCCTCTTCTAAAGGTTACCCCATTCACTCTGTGTGGCCTCTCTCTCTCTCTGCTTATAGGTCACCAAGCATGACTAACTGGTCCTACTTTGGTTGGCACATGGCCCTAGAGCAGATGGCTGAGCAAACTCAATTCTCCTTGCCAGCCAGACAAGCAGGGACAGCCACCAAGGGCCATCTGCATACTGCCCTGAGCAAGGACATCCCTGTGTCTGCCTGACAGGGAGCCATAGAGCCCGCTCTGCCCTGTGGCCTGCACCCAGGATTGGCAAGTTTCAGGAGCTGGCATCTAGAGTTCTCTAGGATGCCCTGTGAATCACTCAAATGCCACAAGCATTTTTTAGGAGTCTATACACCTGCACCAAGGCTCAGAGAGAGCTTCAGAGGCTGAGGCAAGCAGAGGTGTGTCCCGTCTGTGCAAGGTAGAGAGGTTGGATGTACAGCAGACAAGGACCTGCTCCTGGGACTCAGAATGCAGGGACAGGAGCAAGATCACAGCCCACGCGGTGATGCAGACCCCTTGGGGCACCAGGAGACACCGTGACTCTGTGAGCTGGAGCCCAGAGGCTACGGGTGTGATATGGAAGGGCTGCTGGCATCTGGCCTGACTGCAGGTGGGAGCTGCCCTTGTCTGATGGATGCTGCCGGAAGGGAGGGGCTGAAGGTAGTCCAAGTTTCCATTGCTTCAAGAAAAAGGTGGGACCTAGATCTTTGTAGAATTATGATTCTTTAAATCTAGCAATTAGCACATATTTAAAAGCTAAAACAATGCCTCTCTCGATGCACCTGGTTCATAGGCTGCCTGCACTGACCTTTCCATATGCAGCGATGGCTGGACTTGGAAGGCTAGGTAGCCCTGGGCATATGATTTGATGTCTGTCCACCTTTGGGCTCAGTCTCTAGGATGCTGTGGTGTCTCCTCACATAGCTAAGAAAATAATGTTCTTTCCCCAAACTTAGACTTGGCAGGTGGGTGGATTTCTGGTTTGAGAGTTGAATCTTAAAAAATGAAGAGTGCCCCTGATAGGAGAGTAGCATATCTTCTTAGGCACATTGCTACTCTTTGGAGTCTGGGAGGTTCTCATGGCCCTGAGTCTTCGAGGTCAAGGCAAGGATGCCCAGATGACTTTGTGTCCCAAAGTAGTTTTTGTTTTGTTTTGTTTCACACAGAACAAAGACAACTGCCTGGACCTAATGACTTTGCATACTTGGAGTTGCCTTTCTTCCTGATGAGTAGTCTCAACAGAAAGGATTCCACCCCATCAGATATGTGTTTTATCATTGCATGGCTGCCTTAGGCCCAGAGGCCCCAAATATAAGAATGAAACTGGAAGTGCGTGGAGACATTGAATGACATAGTGTCAGGGACGGGCCTTCAGTCTTAGTGGGGAGTGTGGAAATGAGACTTCTTCTCAGGGTGCCACCAAGTGCTGAGCTCTGGTGGACAGGAAGGGACAGCTAGCTTTGTCTTGTGTTGTTTGCCATCCTTAAACCTACCTGGAGTGACCAGGTAGGCTTAGCCTCACACACCCGTTTTGCGAGACACTGAGGCTGCAGGGATCCAAAGGCAGCAAGCTCTCCAGGGTGAGTCCAGGGTGTAGCCAAGGATGAGAAACCCTCTGAGAGACGGGGCCCATCATTTTAGATCCAAGCTGCCAAGCTCAAGATGGTAGCTTCTAGAACATTCGACCAAGACTACTCCTTACAGATTGCTGGGGAAATTCTTCCAGGGTTTCCTGCCGTCAACTTCAAATTCCACCCTGGGAACTAGTACTGAATACTAGAAGCAAACACAGAGTTTAAATTTGCTTCACCATTTGCCAGCTGGGCGGCCTGAGCCGACTCTGACAGCTGCAGTTTCTCACCTAGTGCAAGGAAGAAGTGCTGGCCTCGTTTGCAGCACGGAGCTGTGTCAGCATAAACCTCCATTCAAGGGTGGCTCAGAAGACAGTGTCTGCATAAGGAAGCTCAGTGGACACTCGCTATTTCTGTTCTTTCTTCCCCTCTCCCGCTGGAGGCCCCCTCACCTCAGGCAGCCTTTGTAGATGGACCTGACCCAATCTTGGGTTTGCTCTCTTTCTGAAGAGGCTCATCGAATGCTCACTGCACATCTCCCACTGTACAGTGGAGGAGGCTTCTAGAAAGTAGGCCAACTGGCGTCTCTAGCGAGGACCCCTTAGTTGCCCTGCACATAGGGAAAGGGAAAGGTTGGATGAGGGTAGCATGGTTATGGGTGATGAATGGTCCATCAGGATGCCCATGATGCTCCCCACACACTGTACTGGGCATCGAGGATGCTGGCACAGGTGCCTCCTGGCACGGAGCTTCCAGCCCATGGGGAATGGTTTGCACCCCATCAGCAAATGTAAAGGCAAGGGACAGATGTTTTAAAGAGAGGATTTGAGGGAGACACAAGAGAACTGATCATGGAATAGAAGAATAGCCAAAAGACTTGACTGAGGAAGAAAATAAAGGGAAGAGCCATCTCTACTCACTGTATCATAAACGTGTAAGGCTTCTCGTGACACAGGGACACAGCGATTGCTATGAATCTAGATACATTCAATGGCGACTTGATAATGGGTCAGTGATGGGACCACCCCGACCTTCTGGAAAGGAATATCATAAAAGCAACCTTCAGCTCTGCATCACACCTTCCCATATGGGGGGGGTCTGCTGCATGTTCTACAGCCAGAGGGACACAGACAGTCACAGGGACACGATGGGCAGTAGACATGAGGCCTCCCTATTTGGGGAGAGATTAGCAATGCCAGAAAGGTACAGGCTGTCCCTCTTTAGAGGAGTTTAACTAAGAGTGGAAGGTTATCGGCCACAGGCTGCCAATCCCCCAATCCCCAGGTAGAGGGAAGTTTCTTATTTCTGGTATAGTTGGCAGGAATGGACAGAGCAATCTCTCGTAGAGACCTAGGTGAGGGTTCTGGAACCTCAGTGGCTGGTATCCACCCATGCTCCCTAATTTGAGCATTGTTTTGTTGGCCTCTGAAAGAAAACTGTGTCCTGGGAAAATAGGTGAATTTAACAGCAGAGTAGGAAAAGTTGCCAGCAAAAAGGAAGTGGCAGGGGAAGGGTGGTTGTTCTCTGTCTCTGTCTGTCTCTGTGTGTGTGTGTGTGTGTGTGTGCAGTACCAGAAGCTCAATGACAGAGCAGCAGAGGACGCATGTAAGGGACATGTGCCTGAGGTTTTAAGATGGTTTGAGGTAGGAATAACATGATGTGACAGGAGAGAGATCAGAAGTCTGGGAGGCAGCAGGCTCTGCACTCAGCATTTCCCATGCTAGCCAATTTCCTTGGGCTTGCAGCTTGAAGAGCAGATGACATTACTGTCCCCTTTATCAGGTGAGGACATAGGTTCTAGGAGGATCTGTATTGTTCTCAGTATGGGGTAGTCTGGAGCCTTTCAGTAGGGAGTTAGGATTCCGATCTTGGCACCGCAGGCTGGGTGAAGGTGACACTGGTGACAGGCTGAGGGGCTCAGAGGATGCAGGCTGAGTGTCCATATCAGCTCTCTGGGTGCAGGTTGCTGGCCTTGCTCTGCTGCCCCATGGGGTTTCACGAAGCAGATGCCAGGGCCAAGAGGGACAGGGTGGAAAGTGTTTCCCGTGGGATGGAAGGAGAGAGCCAAGCTGCCTCTCCCCGCATGCTGGTCACTGAGCTAATAAAAACGTCTGAAGGAACACTGGGTTTGGATCCTGTGGGTGATGGCCATTACTGCTGAGGCACGGGAAAATGCTCAGGAAACAAGGGTTTCCTTGGGACTTGCCTGTCACAACCAAAAAGAAAATGCACACGGAATGGAGAGCCCATGAAGAGATTCCAGGGCATTCCTGAGGAGCCAGCAAGATTTAAGAGGATTCTGTGTGGGGATAGAAAGAAAATATATAGCACATGTGGGCATCTCTTAGCTCACTGGCTTTTCCTGTCAGTTGATTTCTTTGCGAGACTCAGCTCAGCCTAAGGGCTCAGGGAGGTGAGATTGTGGCTTTGCATGACAACCTCAAGGAAAGCATCTGGAACCTCCGAGGCTCTATATTCTGGACTCTAAGGGAATCATGGCTACTGCGTAGGAGACCATGAGCCTGTACCACCATGTAGTCCTCACTGTCACTGTATTTGCCTCATGCCATCGACAGTGACAGTCCTAGCAGGGGCACAGGGGAGACTCGCTGTCAAGCTCTGCTGAGGCATAGAGACAGTGAGACAGGATTATCAGGAAGATGCTGAAGACAGAATGGCCAGAACCAGGATAAATGAGATTTAATGCTGTTGAAGTTAAGTAGAAGCCACAGCTATGAGGTAATCAGCTCAGAAATGTGCAGTGTGGAGATTTGAGGAGATGACATTTGAGATGACATGATAAGCCAGTCTTGTCCCAGTAATGTAGAGATGAAGGATGTAGCAGAAGGTCCCTGAGTGAGCATTACAACTCAAAGACCAGGCTAGGAAGAGGAGGGAGTGCGACTCAAAACCCAGGCTCAGGAATTGGCAGTCTGAAGCTCTAGCCCCTGCTTTGTCACAGATAAGCACATTTGGGAAAGTCTGAACTGGTCTGACATATTTCCTTATTTGTCAAGTAGATTCATGCATGCACGAGTGTATGTGTGTGTGTATGTGTGCATGTGTATATGTGTGGATGTCTGATATCTTGCCTAATTCATCTGAGGCAGGGTCTCTCACTGAACCCAGAGCGAGGCTAGCAAGGAGCCAGCTCCAGTGAGTCTTCTATCTCTGTGCCCACAGAACTGGGGTTACGGTGCACTCTGTAAGTGGGTCCTGGGGTCCAAGCCCATAGCCTTATGCTTACCCAAAAGCCCTATTACTCACTGAGCTATCTTTCTACGTTGTGGACTTTTCTTAATCTCTCCATTCACTTTCCTGGTTGGTGAACCTATAAACCCAGAGCTTTTCAAAACAGGGTGTCACGATCCTGTAGGGATCTATGAATTCAGTTTAAGGGGTAAAGACCAACATTTAGAATGCTGCTGTAGTAGCCAGGCATGACGGTACACGCCTGTAATCCTGTCACAAGGGGATGACATTGAAGCAGAGTCAGGAGGATTGCTCAAATTTAAGGTCATCCTCATCTTACATAGTTAATCGTAGAACAGCCAGGGATGCATAGAGATATTCTGTCTCAAACAAAACAAAATAAGGCTGATGGGAAAACCACAGCATAAAAATACAAAACCTAAATAAGTGAATAAATAAGTGAATAAATGCAGGACACACACACATATACACACATACATACACATGCATAGACACATCACATACACACATACACAATATACATATGTGCATATACATACACACATACACACATATACATGCACAATTATACATATACACACACATATACACACTTACACAAATACACACATAAACATACATACACATATAAACATACATACATGCACATACACACACACACAGCAACCAGAACACCACACCACCATCACCACCACTGCAGGTTATTCCCTCATTTTTATATCCTGGTGTTCCTAGGTATGTTCACATATGTTGCTTGCCTTTTGCACTGGGACCCCTGTCTAGTCTGATTCATTTAACTCTGTTAGTGTTCCTCAGAGGACCAGCCTCCCTCACAGCATAAAGGCACAAATTCCCTGCAGCAGGCATTATCCCTGGTCATAGTCCCCCAGCTCTGGGAGCAAAGACCCAGGGGCTAAGCCATCTCTGAAGTTAAATGCAGACTTCCCCATTTTAGAGTAGATACAGAAGCACCCAGTTAACTGTAAATATCAGAATACAGCACATACATTTTAAAAGTATATCTCAAATGCTGAATGAGATGCACTAAAAAAATTAGCCGTTGCTCATCTGGGATTCAAATTGAACCAGATACCTGTGTTTTATTTGGCAGCTTTAAGTAATAAACAGAGCAAACAGAGGGAAATTTAGAAGATTAAGACTTTAAAATGCCTCCAACTAAAAAACTTTGTGCTTTAATATGATCATAAATTAACAGCTGTATTGCATTATGCAAATTTATGTTAAGTTATTCACTCTCTGTCATCACACCCCAGTAAAAATTGTATATATGACATTTAGGGGGAAGTGACATCTCCTGATAAGGGTTTTGCTCTGCATTTTGAGGCAGCTGACTACCTATGCCTGATCACTGGAGCCTGGCCTCCTTGTGTAAGTGACTCAGGCAGTTCCTTCTGGTCTAGGAGCATGGAGAATGGTCCCGGGAGTGGTGTACTCCTGCCCTTTGCCCAAGAATGGTGCCTCCTGGCAGTGAGCACCAGTGCTCAAGGAACTCACCAGGAGGAGGGGCTCTCTCTGAAATCTCTGTCATTCTGTCTCTTGCGGCGGTCACACACAAGAAAAAGGACATCTCTAGTCTGGGGTCTCCCCAGTTGGCTAATTTAATGTTCAAGCAGACATAGGTGTATGTCATTAGCTATCCTTAGACAGGTGCACTTGATTGCCTCATTTAGAGACATCACCTTCCTGAATGATAAATAAATAAATAAATAAATAAATAAATAAATAAAATAGCCCACTACTTTATTTCTTTCCTTTTTCTTCCTTTCCATTTATTTATTTATATTTGTTTATTTATTTCCTGAGACAAATACCCTTTTCAGATAGCCTAGGCTGGATTTGAATTAGCTCTATAGCTGAGGACTTTCAATTATAAGGCCTTTATTTCCTGGGTACCTTGGATGACTGCTTCTTAAGGCTGTGGCACAGCTGATGGAGGAGGTGCCCATTTCTGTTCTGGAAGGAAGGGTCAAGCCTTGCAAAGGGCACATGACCTCCGTTAGCCTGGTACCAAGTAAAACTTGGAAGCCAGGAAGCCAGATGGCTTTCAGGAGATCTCGGAATGCCAGGGCTGGCTTGGAAAATGGCCATTGGCAGAAGTAAGCGACAGGGAGGAAGGCAGGTAAGGGGGCCTAGAATGATCTGGAACTGAAAGTGGTAATGTTGAAGAGGTAGTACCAGGCTTCTCATGGGTGCTGAAGCCTGCCACCCTACAGACCCAGGCCATCACTGTTCTAAACATGTATGGGCTCAGGAGGGCAACAAGGGCTCCACTGGCCTTCTTAGAGAGGACACTGGTTCTTCAAGCTACGCAGACAAGTGAGCGTGGGCCTTGGGCCAGGAAGCTGCAACAAGTGTGATTCTGGGAAGTCTCCAAATGCCCTTTCCTTATTTCCAAAGCAAAGGTAGGTATCTCAGTAGTCAAGTGTCTGCCTTACCATATATGAAGTCCTGAATTCAATTCCCAGTAACACATGCATGCATGTATGCATTCGTGCGTGCACACGAGTGTGCATGTAGCTATCCCAGTAATTATATGCTTGCATGCACACATATACATGAGTGTGCATGTATCAAAAGGGGGATTCGAGTGATGATTTATGGTTTTTAGCTTTAATCATCATCTGTTCAACTACCACTGACTACTGCTGAGCACCCAGGTCTTGATATACTGAGGCCCACAAGCATAGGGAATAGTTTAGCATCCTGGGACTCTGCTTGGGTTGCGCATCTCTCTCCTAACAGTGCATCTCATAATCAGTCAGGCTGGGTGTGCCCCTCCCTTCATACAATGGATATAAGTTCCTCTTCCCCTTGACAAGGATCAAACAAAACCTTCTCTTTTATGAACAATTTCTACTAGAACGCCTACCAGAATGTGTCTGTGTATAGAAGGCAGCGGGCCTTGTATGTTTGATACTGTTGCTGAGTGTATGCATAGTCAAGCAAATTGTATCCTGTGAGTAATGTAGGGAGACTTCCCTACTTACCATCTACAGCTCTACATGGTTAAGCACACATATGATTCAAACCATCACGGGAAGGGACATACTCAATGAGCAAAGATTTACCAGATTCATCCTTCTCTTAAACCCCACGGGGGGAAAGTCTCAAACAATAAGAAGGTCCTTTGAGTTCCCTCATGGTGTGGTCGGCTGTCACTCCTGACAGTGTGTATCTTCCTGATCTGCTCCAGTATTACTTTGCAATCTCTCTGTGTGTGCACCTTTATTTCAATTCTTTGATTAAGATGCCAAGAACCCGGCAACACCTGGCCCAGACCATGACCATTGGAATTCATGACAGACCCTGCACTGGTAGGGGGCAGTCATGCCTGCCTGGGGTGGAACAAACTGAAGAGGCTTCTACCCATGAGAAGGTGTGCAGGGGATCTCCTAAGGTAGGAGTTCCTTGCCTTTCTGAAATGGTGAAAGCCGGTACGTTCCAGGGGATGGAGTTTCTGGCTTTCTTGGTCTCACTGACAGCTGAAAAGGTAAGAGGGTCTAAGGCTTGAACATGGACCAAGAGGAAGGTGCTGGTTTCTGGAAATGCGGACTCAAGATGCCTCACCAGCAAGGACAGACAACACTCATGGGCCACTTCTGGCAAGGCTGGCCCACATGCAAATGGATAATGGGATCTGAAGGAAATTTGATGTAGGAGGTCAGGAGCAGGACAGGGGCAGGAGTAATATTCACAGTCCTTCCTTAGAACTTTGGAGAAAAGAGCAAGGTTGGAAAGGTCACAGACTACTGCAGAGAGACCAGACCCAGACTGGGTTTGTTTAATTAAATTAGGGTCTGTGTCAGACCAGCACTTCCCAGAATTCCAGGTAGACACTACGGGCCCTATTATGTAGGCTTTAAAGAAACATTTGAGGGATGGGAAGAAAAATGCAGCCAGATACCATGATATCTGACAGGCTTGGTGCATAAATCATCCCCAGGGGAGGAAACTGACTGTCTGAAGCTGGGGGACAGGATGAATAGAGGAATTCTTGATAGAGCAGATTTTACATAGGAATAAAAACTAATAATACATGGAAGTATCTATAGAGATTAATTTAAGAGACCCAAGGGCAGACAAGGAGAATATAAATTTGCCAAATGTTAAATAAGAAGAACCCATTTCCCCTTAGTTTAGGCTTATTTGTGTGTGTGTGTGTGTGTGTGCGCGTGAGTGTATGGGCACCAAGTGTGTAGATGGCCTTGGATGCATTGGACCCTTGAGGCAGACAGTTGTGAGCTACTTGATGTAGGTCTTGGGAACAGAGCTCCTAACAGCTGATCTATCTCTCCAGCCCCACTTTTCTCTCTTTTGCTGGGTATTGTTTTTTATCCAGTTTGATTAGTTTGTTAATTATTCTTAAACTAAATTTATTCTTTTACTGATAAAGACAAATGCATCTTAACTTATTGGTGTTTCCTTGTTGACAAGTAAAAAGTGATTTTTTTTTTGGCGGGGGGGGGGGGTTGGTTGTTTTTGATACAAGATTTCTCTATGTAGCTCTGGCTTTCCTAGAACTCACTCTGTAGACCAGGCTGGCCTCAAACTCACAAAGATCTACCTACCTCTATCTCCTGAGTGCTGGGATTAAAGGTGTGTGCCACCTACCACCTGGAAAAAAATGTTTTGTTTTGTTTTGTTTCTAATATTGTCCTTTGAGATTTGGTCGCAGCAGAAAGAGGACATCCTGGGCGGAGGAGGAATCAACTCTGTGAATTCTCCAACACCCTTTCATGAACTTGGCTGCCACTGTGGTAATAGAACATAAGTCATATGTGCACCTGACTACATGTCCCAGTCTTTGGACATCTCCTCTCACAGGGCAATTATCCCAGACTTAGTGGCTATTTCCAAGATGGTACCAGAGAACCTAGGTGCTGTTTGATCTGGGTTCAGATTTAGCCTCTGTCTCTGACCTAGTTTAGTTACTTTATTCTCAGCTTTCATGTCATGTTAGTCTTTAAAATGAAGTAAAAACGTAGTATCAGTTGTTAGAAGTACCTGGCCCCTGTGCTATGGAATGAGAGACAACTTCCATCAGCTGCTTCTAGGAGACTTCATTTTACCCAGGATTCCTAGCTACCAGGGTTGATTTCTTTAGAGCAAGGTCAGATTCATTTAGCACATAAAAGTGATTATGAATAATTATAATGCCCTGTAAATGTTTACTGTTGCGCAGGAGGTAAGAACCATCATTAGCATCTTCCAGGTCTACAAATCTCTCATTTGCAGTTGAGCTGGGGACTCATCAAATGAGATTTACAGCTAGAGATAAAGGGATGAGAGAGTGCGAGAAAGACCAAGAGGCCGCTCACCCTTCCACCCCACACCTTGTCAGAATTCTTAGCTAGGGTAGAGACCTATGGTGGGGCAGAGCTTCATTTGTCTTGCTGATAAGAGGGAGAAATGGGCTCCATGGTCCTGGAGTTGGTCAAAGACTAGGTGACCACCTGGCCTTGGGTTTGGTGTGATTTGTGAGAGACTTTTGGAGAGTTCTCTATCCACCCTCTCGGAGCAACCATCTCTAAGGCCTTATGGGACTTGTAGCTGGCGAGATGAACTGGATGTGGCCATCACACAGTCTCAGAAAGCCTGCTACTTCCCAACAACCTGACCAGCAGCTTTTCTAAAATACCACGAGAAGTTCCAGTTACCACTGAGTATTTACAAAATCGTTCCTGTCATTGACAGTGACTTCAGGTCTGATCTTAGATCTTCTGAAACAGACCTCTCATAGCACTTTGGCCTTAGTTTCTGCATCTTAGATTCCCTCATGGAACCTTTCAGAAGGCCAGAACTCAGTCTAGACCAACTAAGTCAGAACAAGATTCCCAACCACTGCCATTGCTATCGCTCTTGAGGATAAAGCTCTTAAGGAAGTTTCTGGCTGTTCTGCCATCTGGATTTGCACACAGGGCCCAACTGGTATGGGAGTAGAGAAAAGTCTACCCAATTCTGGGAGCTCCAAGCTGTCTGAAGTCAGATTATACCGTGTTGAATGGCTGTGTACATAGGTATGTTAGTTTCCTGTAAGAAATGACTTAAAGGAGGAAGGAGTTATTTTGGCTCATGGTTTGAGAGCCTTTGGCCCATGATCTGTGCTTCCTATCTGATATGGTAAGGTACAACATGGTGACAGAGCATGGTAGGGCATAGCAGAGGAAAACGACATGGTAGCCAGAAAGAACAGGAAGAGGGACTGTTCAAATGCCTGTTCTCAATGACAAGCTTCCTTCAAATAGGCTTCGCTTTCGACTATCACCTAGCAATACCACCAGACTATAGCTCCATCAGAGGCTTCATGGTCCAGTCACCATTCAATAGCATTATCAACTGGAAAGAAAACCTTCAGCACATAAACCTCTCGGGGACCACTTCATTGCCAAACCACGACAAACACCAGGTCTTGGTTTGCTCTAGTCAGAGAATCTAGAGACTTGGTAAGGTCTGGAGGTCCTACATCCTTTTGGGTAGAAAGATAGGTAACACTCATAGTTCGGGACCTTTCTTCCCTTCCCAACCATCTTCCAGACCTCTACACTGAGCTGAAAGAGGACTCAACAGCAGTCAAGTGCAGCCTGGATAGTGAGAACATCTGGTGGCCTCTGACTGGTACCCAGGAGGTAGAGTGGAGAGGGCTTCCTGCAGAACAGTGCAATGATGGGCAGAGGGTAGGTCCCAGGGGCTAGGGGGTCGTGGCTACAAGTTAATTATCTCTTGTATATGCTTAATGTGTTTAACAACAAACACGGTGAAATTCAACTTTAGGACTATGTTCCTGTGGAACAGATCTCAAAGAGAAGGTAGAGGAGAGCCAGAGAACATTCTATAAAGAATGAGCCAATACTATCCACAAAAGAAAGAAAGAAAGAAAGAAAGAGAGAGAGAGAGAGAGAGAGAGAGAGAGAGAGAGAAAGAAAGAAAGAAAGAAAGAAAGAAAGAAAGAAAGAAAGAAAGAAAGAAAGGGGGCTCACAAGATGGCTCAGCAGGTAAAAATGCTTGATGAACCCAGTGATGCCCCAACTCTGAGCCTACACCATGTAAATGTAGGAGAGACAGACACTACAAAGATCTACTACTACTACTACTACTACTACTACGATCATGATAATGGATAACCGAGAAAGGCTTCAGGCAGAGTATCTGCTGAAGTAGAAAGCAGTCCCAGGACTGAGGTCTCAGTTTCCACAATGTTCTTGTGGGTGTAGGTGAAACATGCAGGGACCTATGGTCAGAAGGGTGAAGCTGCCTATGTACTGTTCATTTCATACCATTATAAGCCACTCAAAAAGACAACCCAGGAACTCAGAGAGTGATCATGGTAATAGGAAAAGTCATATGAAACCTAGGACATTGCCTGGTGCTGAGAACTAGGATGACAGGTCAGAGATGGTGCTGGTGGAGTGGCTGAAGAAGGGCCAGGCTCCCCAACCGGACAACTGGCATTTCCACGGTTCCATGAAACGGAGGCACACACAGCTCCAAGCTCCACCCTGGAAGACAGTCCTGAAAGTCCCTCTTTTCCAGTATGGCTAGAGCCACCCCTGCCTACCCAGTCAACATGAACAGCAGACACTGTGTTGATAAGCATACTTGGTACAAGTCAGGAGATGGGAAAGCCAATGGAAGCCAGGGTTCTTCCCAATGTAACCCTGATCTGCAGATGCTGTTGGTCCTCTATGCCATGCCAAGTCATTTGAAAATAGTGTATGACCACTGTGCTACTAGGAAGGTATTTGGCTCCATAGTGTTAGCATCTGCACATTAAATAAAAGGTATGACCTTGAATGGGGTGGTGGGAGCTTATCCATTCAGTTGAGGGCAGGAGAGTGAACATTGCTGTTTCCTGGAGAAGCGAGCCCGTCTCCAGACGGTGGTGTCAACTCCTTATGAGTTTCCGACTGCCAGCCTGCCCTACAGACTTTAGACTTGCCAGCCCCCACACTGCATGAGCCAACTCCTTAAAATAAACCTTGCTTTCTTCTTGTTTTTCTTTCTCTCTCTCTCTCTTTCCGGAGCTCTTCGTTCCCTGCCAATGACATGGGCACTATGACAGCTCTGACTTTGTGAAGTTCTTGTTTGTAAGGGTAATGCTTGTTTGTAAAGGAAGGAGCTTGGGTCTTCCCTGAAAACATTCAGTGCCGTTGTTACTGATAACAGAGAAGGCATCTGTTCCAATCTGTCAATAAAATCCAATCAATAAAAATAGGTAAGGAAACTGAGGCACAGAGCAGGTGGTAGCCGCTAATGTGTATATTTGCTGATCCTGTTAAAATATCACACACATGTTAACTCCGTCTATGTGACAACCCATGAGTTATAGAATATGCCTATCCCCATTTTACAGAGAGAAAAACCAAGGAACAGAAAGGTGTGTCAGTGACCCCTGCCACAGATCAGTGATGGCCATTCAGTGTCTTCTATGTGCTGAGACCAGTACCTGGGACACACATGGGGCATAAAAGGCGCACTCTTTGCTTTCGGCTAGTTTGGTGAAAGGTGACAGGGGCCTGTGGTCCTCAACTCAACAACTCAAGCTTCTTCACCCTATTACCAGCCAAGAGTCCTAGAGTGATGCAACGCTGCCCCCATCCCAGTCCCGTGACTAGGACACAAACCTGTGCCTGATGGGAGAAAGGACCAGGATCCCAAGCTGTTCATTTTCAGGAAAAAGTCATTTGTTTTTTTTTTAAGAACCATGACTGTAGAACATCTCTTTCTGTTGTTTGGCTTAATTTTGGGGTATTTTGAGATAGGTCCTCACTGTTTATTTCAGGGTAGCTTCAAATTCAAGATCCTTCCACTTTGAAATCTGGAGTACTAGGGTTCCAGGTGTGCACCCCCGTTCCTGGGCCGGCTCAGTTCTTTGTCAGCCACTGGAGTTGAGTGACTCATCCATTTCAACTCCTGGCCTGCGGGTGAGAAGGTGAAGAGTTGGTGTCTCCCTTCTCGTCCTAACTGACTAATTACAGTGTGTAGGAGAGGAAGTCAGGACAACTGGAGAATTCGTGGCTCTCTACCCATTCTTGTTCATAGCCAGGGGGAAACGTATTCCCTTCTCATCTCCATAACAAGAATCCCTTGGCAGGGGGTCTGTGGTGTGCGTCCCCCACAGCTCCTGCCCCAGTTTGGTCCCAGCAGGAGGAGGCCAGTGGAGTTTAATTACATTCTTCCTATAGGGAACATTCAAGAAATGAGCCTTTGAAAAACAACTTGTGCTACCAAAAGAGAGGTGGGGGGGGGATGGGGATCAAATTAAGCCAGTGAGGAACGGTCTCCTGTGTTCTAGAGACCCAATCTAAATATTTAAAAGTGAAAGACAGATTTCTAAATGCTTAGCTTCAGAAAACCTTCCACACACTGCCTTTCACTGGAGAGTCACGCATCCCCTCAGATCTGGAATATGCACAGGCCTGGACAGGCAGGCTCATCTAGTCAATGTTGTCACACATGCCATGTTCAGTTACCAAACATCTGAGACAGACAACATCACAACACAAAGCATAACACCGCTCACAGTCCTGGGGTAGAACAGACTTACAGAAAGTCTGTAACACAAACACTTTGGAAAGGCCCCTCATTCTGTGGTGATTCTCCAGTTCCTCCCCTCTTGTGTCCAAGGTATTAGAGGACTGGCCAGAGTCCCAGAGGAACCCCAGGCTGATGTTATAAATTCGGTAGATTTTAGGGGACACCCATATCATAGAAGGATGTCCCTTGTTCTGGAGCCATCACGCCTGACCATATAGCCTCCCGTCATATACCTGAGTGTATTCTCCCATCATTCTCCTGGGTGTGTGACTGCTCCAGATAACCCAGGTTCCCCTCCTTTTCTTGTTCTGAAGGTTCTAGCCATCACCTGGTAGATCTGTATGATGTCCCACAAAAGCCCATCAGAGCACAGCTGTTTGATGGTAGGGACCACTGATGTGCTTATAAAAAGATAAAGAGACATAAGGGGATATGTTCTGTGGGGATGTGGTGAGGTATTGGGGAAAGGGGTGCCTTGGTGGACCCATGCCAAGGCATCCCTTTGCCCTGAGGGATCAGCCACAGGACGGTATAGTATAGAATAGAGTTTATTCAGGGCATGGAGAGAGAAGTTAAGAAGGTTGTAGAAGCAGAGAAAGTCAGAGAGAGAGAGAGAGAGAGAGAGAGAGAGAGAGAGAGAGAGAGTAGAGAAGTAGAGGCCGGCTATGACCACATAGAGAGATGGGGGAAGGGAATAGGGAGAGAGGGGGAGCAAGACAGAGCAAAGGAGCAAGAGGCAAGACAGCAAGGAAGAGGAGGAAGAGGAGGAGGAGGAAGAGGAGATGAACAGCCCCTTTTATAGTGGGCCAGGCCTACCTGGCTGTTGCCAGGTAACTGTGGGGAGGAGTTTAGACTGAATGCTAACAACCACCTTGTATACACTCTTCAGCCTATGTTTACTCCTTCAATGGTGACCCCTGTTTACTCCTTCCTCCCAGGAAGCAGTAACCCACTGGTTTTACCCAGGGCGCCTCCCTGCTGACCACATCTCAGATCTGCCTCCAGCTGGAGAAGGAGGGCCCTGCATCCACGCTCGATAACTCTCAGCATCTGTCTCTGAATCAGGTGCTTTTCTGGGACTGGTTGGGCCACTGGGCTCAACCTAGAATAGACGTGGCTTCCTATTCCCGTGGGGCTGGCATCTTACCTGGGCTTGATTTTGGTGCTCCTGCCAGAGAAGTGCAGGTTAATAGATACTATGTCAAGACAGAATGGTGGCAATCTGCGTCCTAGTGTTGGCATTCTGAGTCTAGAAGTGGGTTGACGGGAGGTCTTTTAAAGATCACAAGTTTTCAAATTCCCATCAGACTGTGCTATTTGGAAACTTCTGTGTAAAACAGCATCTGTCAAAGGTGTCCAGAGAAGTCAAAACGCAAAGTTTCCATTTACTCTTTTATTTCAAAAGCTAATTGTAAGGGACAAAGTCTATTCTTTGTCGTGCATGATAATTAAAAGAACCACTTGGTTCAAGTCTAATTCAAGGCCAAGTGGACCCTCAGAACACTGAGCCCAGCCTGCGGCTTTCCTCACTCAGGTTTATTTGAAATTCCTGCTTTTCTGGGTTGCTGTGAACTACTCTACATCTTATATGCTTAGCAAAGCCCAGATCCTCTAGAGCCCAAGATATTGAATATAAAACACTCTATGTTGCCACGGGAAAGACACACATCCAGGCTGACTAGTGTGTTGCAGTCCTGGGAGGGCCCTGTCTATACAGGCCACTTCTCTCTGTGCTCTGGAGGGTGGGGTAGGGAGAACTTGGAGCTTTCATTGCCAAACATGGAAAGGGCCAAAGAGCCATGCTTGCTGAGGTGGGGCAGCTCGGGAAACTGCTTCTAAAATCCTTCCTGCCCTTCAGCCTGCCCGTCTTGCTTACCTCTCAGCTCTTCAGGGTCTCTTGAGGGCTGGGACCTTTAGTGGGCAGTGAGCCTAGAGGTGAGGCAGGGGTGGGGGGGGGATCTGTGTCTCTCTGGATTCTGGGGAGCAGAGCTAGGGCAGGAATGAAGGGGAAAGGAAGAAGAGCAGATGGTGCTGAGGGCATCGAAGGAGAAGGGAAAGGAGCTGCAGTGCCGAGGAAGAGACGGGCAGGGGAGGTACATAGTCAGGGCACAGCTGTGTCCGTGAAGCTGGAGGAAGACCACAGTCTGGGTGGGTCAGTTTTCTCAGGGGTCACTGTGGGGGTTGGCACTGGACATATGTAGTGAATATGAAAAAATTTGGAGCCTTGGATATTAACAGGGAGAGGCTATGGCTATTTATAGCCCAGATGAGAGGTGCCATCTGCCCTTCTGTTTGTGTAAAAGTCATGGTTTCTCTGGTACCTCGTCGAGGTTTAATGGCCACTCTGCTCTGTGGACTCACAAGTGGTCCACATAGGGGTACCTGTTGTTGGTTTACCTTCCAGAAACTATCTTGTTGGCAGCAGGGTCCACAGATGACCATTTCTGAGAGCTTCAGGCATACTGCCAGAGAGGCCCCACCTCGAGGGTGTGAGGATGCCCTGCCCAGCATTCATTGCTAGGGTGCTACATCCTTTGAGTCAGAAACTTCCAGAAAGACAGGAGACTAGGCAAGTTGAGGTTCACTTCTGAGTGACCCATCACTGAGACTTCCTTTCCTCAAGGGACAATAGAGAGAGAGAATATAGAAGTTCCCTTTGTCGACAACACTTTGGGCAGGCAACCAAGGCTGCTGGGTACATCAATCAGTTCCTAGGAGAGCTTCAAGACCAGACAGAGCTCCCAGCCTGAGGGGAACAGCCTAGTGGGTGCCTGTTGCAGGTATCCAGTTTATACAAGCACGCTCCATGGCTGCGTCTCACTTACCATCTTTGTCTGCTTTGAATGTGACTTTAAATCAACCGGAAACACGCCCTCACTTCCCATCAGAGAACTACTTAAGGAGGCAAGAAGATTGTAGGATAAATTTAGGACTAACGGATTTCCAAGATGTGTTAGGATGGAATGAGTCCCAAAGCACTCTATCTCCCATCCATAAAATGACTGGCACCATCCCTGGAATAATCTAGAAATCATTAACATTTATTCACAAAAGGCGAGGCACTGTAGAACTTTGAGGCCCTTGTTGTCATTGGGAGTAAATACACTGACTCTGCGTGCATCACAGCAGGAGTGGGATTTTACAGTTGAAGGGCCTGGCTCTTGCCATGTGAGTGGCTGACAGACAGCATCAGAATCTAGAGGGCCCTGGAAACTGTAAGGAATGCAGATGCTCAGGCCCCACTCTGGATCAACATAACAGAAATCACCTTAGCTCCATAGTTCCTGTGTATGCTGAAGTTGACATTTGTGCAGTCCTCTGATGCTCTCTATTTCTTTCTTGTTTGGCCTGGAGCTTACCGGGTAGACCAGGCTACTTGGAACTCAGACTCACAGAGATCTCTGCCTCCTAAGTGCTGGATTAAAGGTGTGCACCACCATGCCGGCTCTTGTATTTTGAGACAAGGTCTCTTATTGAACCTGGAGCTAACTGACTGGGTAAGACTACCCAGCTAGCAGGTCCAGAGAAACTCTTGTCTTTGCCTCCCCAATGCTAGGATTATAGATAAATACTACCCCACTTGCCTTTTTACATGGGCCCTAGGAAGCCAAACCTGGGTCCTCATGCTCCCGTGACAGATAGTTTACTAACTGAGCCATCTCAATATTTTTAGCCTTTGGCTGGTGCCGCAGCCTGGGCCTGCTCCCACCCTGGTTCCTATTTTTTATGCTTGGAAATCAGGGTGCTCTTACTTCTCTGGAGTTGCTTTGTGTTTAGATGCATTGTTGTGAGACCAAAAGGAGAGGGTGCAGCTCTGAAGAGCCATGGGAACCGTTGGCTCGGTATGGAGCTGGCAGCGAGCACCCGAGCTCATCCAGAATTCTGTCAGACCTGGACAAGGGGAAGAACCCTGGCTGACTGGGAGCCCCATTCCCAGTTGCAGCTCCATCCCATCCTAATTCCTGTGTGACCCTGTATGTGATCCTGGCTGGAAAGCTCCTCCAACCCCCGACTCCCCATAGTGAAGACAAATTTATGATAGGTTATCCAAAGAGTTCCCAAGCCAATGTGCCCCCGAGACAAAAGGGTGCATGCATTGATGAAATAGCTGCTTATGGCTAGGGCTATTTTATTTTTATAACCCTGGGGTACATTTGGCTCTTTAGATCCTCTGGACGCTCCAAGCAGCAAATCCCCAACTTTTCTGGACTTAAAAAGCAGCTAATCAGCTGAAGAAACCAGCTCGGAGTGTTCCTTGATCCTTAGGAGAAGTGGGAAGAGGAAGATGTGTTTTAATTAGATCTTTATAATGTGACAAAGTGGCTGTTGGAGAGCTCTAGGGAGTTGATTGTCCTTCTAAGTCATGACTGTGTTCAAACTACCCTGAGCAGGGGCTGTATATCAGTGTCGTCCAGTTTGTGATAAATTTATAACTAGGTTCTGCAGAGCAGATTTATATCAACAATTAAGCAGAAGGAAAATGGCTCATAAATTTTGGCTGGCAAGGTCTGGCACCAGAGAGGAGGCAGGAAAATGGTTTAGCCAGATCAAAAGTCAAGAATTTCAACAGGAAGTGCTAAAGCTATAGCTAAAACAGTGGGAAGGAAAGAATTGTATTTTTTCTCTTAATCCTTTAAAAATTAAATATTGGAGCATATAATGACACAGCCTCGTGTCAAAGGTCTGACTAGAAGGTTGTTGCCTTTTTGTAGTCTCCTAAGCAGACTACAACTGATGCACCCACTCTTCCGTCTGACCAAGGTGACATGGAGGAAACATGAGGTCTCCAAAAGTCCCAGTAATTTGAGAAGGACAACACTGTGGTCCAAATATTCAGCTACCAGAATTTATGACTTGGGTTTTGGTCCCTTATTTTATATGTGAATGCCACTGGAAGGTAGAGCCTTTGAGAATTCGGCTTAGACAGACAGGGTCATGGTGTATGACTGAATTTATGAGAAAAGAAGCTAGGAGGTTGCTCAACGGGAACGTGCTCGCACTGTGGAGATCTGAGTGTGGGCATTTGGCATTCGTGTGAAAAGCTGGGGTCAGGGGCGTGCACGTGTCATCCCAGAGTGGGAAGGATGAAATAGGTGGATCTCCGGGGCTCACTGGCCACAGATTAGCTGAACTGACCTCTGAGGTCAATGAAAGACACCTGACAAATGACTTTTGGCCTCTATAGCTGAGTGTGTGTGTGTGTGTGTGTGTGTGTGTGTGTGTGTGTGTGTGTGTGCATGTGTTTGTATATGTATGTCTATGTGTCTCTGTATGTCTGTGTTTGTGTGTATGTGTGTGTTTCTGTGTGTGTCTCTGTGTTTGTGTGTGTATGTGTGTGTGCATATGTGTTCCTCTATGTGTGTGTGTCTGTGTGTATGTATGTATATACATGTAAAACCAAATGGAAAGGAGCAAAGATAAAGCTAGCAAGCTTGCTATCTCATCATGTGACAGACATCCTTTGACATGTCATGGAGTAACAAGAAAGCCCCTGCTACCTGACCAGCAGACTCTGGTACCTGCCTCTAGAAAGGTAGTGAAATGAATGAATGTCTCCATATCCTGCCTGTCTCCATATCCTCCCTCCCTCTGTCCTTCCCTCTCCCTTCCTCCCTTCCTCCCTTCCTCCCTTCCTCCCTTCCTCCCTTCCTCCCTTCCTCCCTTCCTCCCTTCCTCCCTTCCTCCCTTCCTCCCTTCCTCCCTCCCTCCCTCCCTCCTTCTCTGTCTCTCTCTCTCTCTCTCTCTCTCTCTCTCTCTGTAACTTGTCTATTTTGAAGTCTTCTGTTATAGTAGCAGACTAAGAGAGAGGGCTCTAAGTGAAAGGAAGAGAGGTTGGACAAGAATCCCCAAGTCATTGGCAGAAATTATGTGTGGTCTAGAGAGACGCCTGGAGATGCAGACTGTCAGGCAGATTATAACTGTTATATTTATACTAGAATAAGAGCCCGCTCCCTGAGAGGCAGCCAAAGCAAAGTCAAATGGGTCAGAGTAGACACCAGGAGCTGGGACATTGCTAGAGTAGACACCAGGAGCTGGAACATTGCTAGGCAGAAGGCAAAGGCTGAAAAACATGTAGAGATTCCCCAACAACGGGGCATGCGTTATGTTGTTTTTGCTAAAGTGAAACTTTGGAACTCTTGACTTTCATAGCTGATATATCACTTCTTGATTAGTGAAGGTTACACTATGACAACCTGCTAGCCTGGGCTTCACTGTCAGCAGCAGGAAGCATCAAATATCCCCGTGGAAGTCACAGGAAGCAGCCACATAATTTATAAGAAACTCTTAGGAGCCAGGTGTCCTAGGCAGTGCTAGATTTACAGTCCTGACTTCCTAAAGCTGATCTGAAAAGCTCTGAGGGAAGGAAAGGCTGCTCTCCTGAAAGGAGATTAGAAAGTGGGAAATTCCAATTTGGGGGCCATGGATTCTATGCCCAAAGCTGGACAAGCTGTTTTTTGTCTCCCCAGAAGTCCTTCACCTTGCTTCCAGGAAACAGGGTCTGAGGGATCTACCTTCCCACCCACTGAAAGTTTAAGAGAAAGAAGTGAAGTCCCCCCACCCCCCTTTAAGGCAGAGATGGACAAGTGACCCAGGCCCAAGATGAGCAGGACCCTGTGTTCTCACAAGTTTGGGGATCTATCCTTGAGAAAAAGTGAAAATTCTTTTGTGTGAGAATTTCAAAAAGAGAGTCATTCTTCCCCATGCTAGACTTAACCCTGCTTTCTGCTGCTCCCGTCTTCCTCACCTGGAGGTCGTAGGTAACTGCTGGAGATGAAGCTCTGTGATAGAGGGACTTAATACTAGCTCATTGACTCATCAGACTAGAGACCTTGCCACCTCACAGTCCCTCCATGCAGGAGTCCTTCTATTGAAACTCTCAGGCAGGGGCTGGGAACTTAGCTCATTCTTTAAAGTACCTGCTGTAGTAGCAATGGTCCTGACCTTGGGTCCCTGACACCTATGTGTAAGCAGATGTATTAGCTTACTTCAGGGCTGTGAGGATGAAAGCCCAGGGCCCAGAACCCATGAAATACTGAGTAGGAGTAACACCCGTCTATAGTTGCCAAACTCAACGGTGGAGATGGGGAACCCTCAGAGCAAGCTGGCGAGACAGACTCACCATACAGAAACTCCGGGTCCAACTGAGAGACACTGCTTTAGTGAAGAAGATGGAGAGAAATGGAGGGAGACTCCAAACTCCAGCCTTAGTCCTTCACATGCATATAAACACATACACACACACACACACACACACACACACACACACACACACACACACACCACACGTGAAGAAAAACAAAAGAGAGTGTTTCAAGTATGAGTGGGGGAAGTACAAGACTGCTTTGTGCACCTCATTTAATTCACACTGTTCGAAATCCAGGTCACATGGCTATTTTGAAGTGATGGGAGAGATAGGGTATGATAAGACTGCCCAGAGCTACTGAAGCTGAGAGACAGAGAGAGCTAGCTGCTGGGCACGGGGCTGGAACTCTTACATCAAGGATTCCTGACAGAAGCCCACCTCTGGTGGTGGCTGTACCCTGGAGTCTACTTGGGCGAATTGTTGTTGCTCTTACTTATTTATTTTGTGGCTGTGGGGGGAGGGGTGGCACTGCTAGAGTATGGAAGCCAGGTGATAGTGTAAGAGCTCTTTTTTCTCATTCTCCAACTGTTGTCGGAGGGGGCTCAAGCTTGGCAGGAGACGCCCTTACCACCTGATCTTCCTTACCTACCTATTGGGTAACATTTTCTACCACTGCCTGAAGCAGTCTCACGTGACACAGGGTGTTTTTGTTATTGTTATTGTGTTATTGTGTTATTGTCTTTGCTTTTTGTCATAGAGGAGGGTAGTAGTTCTCACCACATCCCCAAAAGGAAATTACTGGAGGGGAGATGGTGTGGGGAGAAGGAACTAGATCCAGGATCCAGACACTTGAATGACAGGTCATCTAAGGAAGACTGCTCTGCAGAGCTCGGTCAGAACACCATGGGCATAGGGAGAGTCTGCAGCCGTGGAAGCTGGCATGAACTGGCACTCAAGAGATATTTGTTGAATGGAAACCAGCAGGAAAGTTGTAACAAACCATACTTTACATGCAAATTTTCAGGAATATTTTCAGGGAAATACTTAATGTGTGAACAGCTAATCTGCATTTCCATGTCCTGACAGATGGCCCATATTAACAGAGTTCTGAGTCTAGTGAAAATAAATAAATAAATAAAAGGAGAAAGAGAAAAGGCAGAAAAAGAAAGCCTACAAGTATTCACTGAGTAAGGATCATGCGCAGGACTGAACAAAGCAGTGTGCTCCCCAGCTATCTCATTTATTGCTTAAGAAAGACAACCCAGACACATTCCCACCTGTCAAAGACTACCCCAAAATCTGTCCAGAGGAAGAAAACAGCCCTCAGGCTGACATGGGTGGAGTAGAGCATCCTTTCTTGGGAGATAGTTCTGGGTCCCAGTTGTCTAATGCTGTATTCTCAAAATGAACCAGAGACCATCATCTTCAGAGCTTCTGGGACTGTAGATCAAAAATCCAGGACCTCCTCCTCCTGAGCCTACATTTACAGAATTAGAACTTCTAGGATCAGGACCTTGAGATCTGCCTTCCAGTCATCTCAGAGGGTTGAAAACTTTCACCTGGTATAATCAGTCCACATGCCTATGGGTCTCTCCAGTACTTGGGGGCATTTAGCACAGCACTATGGGGAGATAGGTTTTTGGGAAAGAAGGCCTGGTCCTAGGCTCAGAGTCTGAAAGAGGCCAGGGTTTGGTGAGTTGGCACAACTTTCCTTGAGGTCAGGTTCAGTTCAGGCCATGGTAGAGGTGAAGGCATAGCATCAGATTTTGTATGGGGACATTTCTATGCCCACAGTTTCATACCCAGATAGTTCAGGTTGTAGCTAGTGAATCTGGCAGGCTCCAGGGGCTGTCCAGATATTACAACAGTTTAGAATTGATTTGCATACCTTATATGGCCCTGGAGGGTTTCTTTTGGAAGGGATATTGCTTAATAGACTATTGGCCATTAACCCCCTCAGAGTGATGATAATGACCCCCACATCTTGGACCATTTGCTCCTTCCCGGAGCTCCTGACATATGTAGCATATCACAAGGCACCCTTCAGATACTTCTATAGTCCCTTCTTCATTTGACTTGCCCTTTAGTTTGAGACTAAGGGTTGGCTTTCCCTCAGCCTTCCTCAGGAAGGCATCTCCCCCAGTTCTTAGCACACCTGATCTTGTGGCTGGAATCAATTTGCTTGACATATTAGTGTCCCCATGCCCTGACAACAATAATTGGCCCATGGTTGGACGAGGGATCCTGGTCAGTGACCTCTGTGACCTTCAGTCATACTTGCTCCTTGGTGGCGAGCAGTGAGGAAGGGTGCTGTGGTCCCAGGCACCCTTGTCAGACTTCCTATGGTTTCCCAAGGACAGTATGGCTAAGCAAGGGGCCAGCAGGAGGAAACAGCCAAAAACTAAGATCAGAGAAAGTAAGGCGTGAGGGTACCTTTGAGGCGCCCCTAAATGTTTTTCTGAAGTCTCATTCACTCTCAAACTGAGCAGGATTTTATACCCATACAAGTGCTTGCTTTGCTAAAATCAGTTTGACTCAGGGTTTCGTTAGCGGGTACTAAGTATGGTCTAAAAGACACACTGGGATGTACCCCATCATCTCTGACCCTCCTTTCTCTCCTACTCTTCAACTGGAACAAAATATGAAATAACTACCAATAAAGCAGACTGAGACAGGTGGTAGGGTTATCTGGATTCATGGCTTGTTGGGACTCCATGCTTGAAGAATATTGATTAGTGGATCAATGTCAGTCTGGACAGAAACCCTGTCCTGTTCAACATTTTAATCAATGACTTGGATGAAATGGAAGGTATGGTTAGCAAGTCTCAGATGACACTAGCTGGAGGAAATGCTAATATGACAGATGGCAGAATCAAGATTCAAAATTATTTTGACTGCATGGCAAAGTAATAAGGAGAAATACAAACTCTTGCACCCAGGCTCAAAAGATCAATCTGTATAAGCGGGGGACTGGAGATACCCAGCTTGGCAGCTGTCATCATATCAGAGAACTTGAAGTTGACCACACAGGCTCACGTGGAGCAACTATTCTTCAGGTTTCAAATATTTATAAAACGACTTGGAGAAGAAGACTAACTTTGCCTCTACTTCCCCGGTAGGATGAAAGGTAGAATGTTCTAGGAGGTAGTTTCTGGTTATGTATATATTTAACCCTGATACTTCCAATAGCAGAATAGGGCACATTCCAAAACTGTGACTGTTGTGTAATGATATCAGAATGTAATGGATGAGATCCCACTGTGGGGACTTTTCTTAAAGTGATCCAGGGCAGTGTAGCCTCCTGAGAAAACCATGGGGTGAGAGAATAGCCCAGCTCAAGGCAGATGGCTGCTGTGATCTACTACAGAGGGGTTTTACCTCCAAGGAATACCCAGAATGCATCTGTGCTAGGGCTCCCTGGCCCCTTCATTCTACCATCTTGTCCACATGATTGTGCTTCCTTCTCTGCTCGCTTCTTCCTGCTTCATCAGGTGGCCTGTGCCCACTCCTGCCTTCAGACTCATTTCCCTTTGCTGACTCCCCTCTCCTGTCTTCCTCGGAGAGGCTACCCCACAGTCAGATCACGTGATAGCCAAACTCCTCTTTGGTTGCCCTTTGACCCCCAATTCCTTTCTGGGCCTCTGCAGGTCCCCAGAGCCAGTCTCACAAGCTCTTTATTTTTCTGTCATTCTGAACACTCTGTTTTACTTGCTAGCCCAGAGAGCTAGAGAAGGTGGGTGTGACCTTCTTTTATCTTACAGACTTAGAATGTGGTTTTGGCAGGTTATTAATCAGAAGTTGTACCAAATCCACTGCAATGTGGATGCCCATGGATGGCCGTGAACACTTGGACCCCCGCTGTACTCACATGCTTCCCCATGAAGAGGTCCACCTCTTTCAGAAGCCTCTCCTGGCAGTCAGGATGGGTGGCCAGCAGGTATGTGATGAAGGACAGCGTGTTTGTGATGATCTCGTGGCCCGCAACGAGGAAGAGGAAAGCCTGGCCCACAATTTCATCCACAGTGAAAGGCTTAGATGTGGACGTAGGATGGCATCTTCGGGGTGGCTTCTCTGTGCACTCAGCAGAGGACAGGGCTTCCGTGACCATGTCAAAGCCTTCCACACCCACAGAGTTCATGGAGCGCTGGGCATCCAGCACCATCTGCAGGAAGTCTCTCCGCCTCTGAGGAGGAGAGACAAAGGCACATTAGAGCCACAGGATGGGTCTAGGGGACAGGGTAGGGGGAGCTCCTGGGTGGTTTCTGAACAGCTAAGTAGAAACAGGTCTTGTTCACTGTGTTATCTGAGATGGTGAGAGCCGGTAGCCACCTGAATGACAACAGTGAGGAGCCAACTGATGTCCAGTGAAGAGATGACACTGTTCCCTTCTTTGCCATTGTACAGATTTGTGGAGCAACCGTGGGATTATTTAATACATGCAGCAATGTGTAACGGTGAGAGTGGAATCTTTCCATATCTGTCACGTGTACACATTGTGTGCGTCTGGAATCTTCAAACTCTTCTTTTGCAGTTATTTACAGAATAGTCACACCTCTCTGTGAGTATAGTCCCTCTGCAGAGCTGGAGAGCACCAGACTTAGTTCTCTTACCCATAATGGCTTGCGTGCAAAAGCACCCCCTTTCCCTTCCCTTTCCCCCATCCTCCCCAGCCTTAAGTGACCACCTTTCTCTGTTTCTGAGATTTGATTTTCAGTTTTAACATACCCAACAAGCATGTTGTGTTTGTTTTTCTGGTCCTGGCTTATTGCACTTAACATAGCATCCTTTATTGTCTTAACTATGTAGCTGAAAACCAACAGATTCCATTCTTTTATAGGGGCAAATAATATTATTTCTTGTTTATGTACCACACTCCCTTCATGTATTCTAGATGAAGTCATTTCATTACAGGCTGAGTCTCTTCCCACTCCCCCCAAAATACTGTGCTTAAAATAAAGCAAGTTTTAGAGCCGTAGACACAGTGGAATCTCATCTTTAAAAAGTTAGTGTACAATCTAGAGAACGGTGGGCATCTGCTCATGAGTAGTAAACATTTGTCAACCTATATTCATCATATTCCTAGAGCTGGAGGAGGAGGGGAAACCAAGGTCTTGTAGTTCTGATTAATGTTTTCTATGCATTTGTTCTATTGGCTGAATTTCCAATGAGAAAACACCTGATAGATTTAAATCAGAGCATAAGTCTATTGTTTATTCTGCTAGGACATAGTGGGTGCCTGTAAGTTTTCTCACACAGTCAACAGTCAGCAGCATGGGATGGAGGTATGGAATGTGGGGGAGCTGGCTTGAGTGAAGCTTGTCTTCAAAGCCCCCAGACCTAGCAGGCTGCTTCCTATGGAATCCCTTTTTCTCTCTCCAGTAATCCCCATCTCCTTTGAGTGCTTAAAGCTGCCTTATCATTTCCTCTACCTTCCTTATCAGTAATTTGCATATCCTTTACATTTTGACTAGGCTAATTCTAACTATAGGAGTGTTTACCACAGCTTTGGCATTCACAAAGTGTATTCCAGGCACATCCTTTCTTTGAAATGCCCTTTAATGTGATGAATGACAACCAGGATGTTGCTCTTTTCTGAAGTTTATGGGATTAAAACAGCAAGAGGAGAGTATCAGAACCTCCAACAGGAAAGTATTATAATTTCGGAGTATTCTCCTAGTTGTGTTTTTTTTTTCCCCCTCAGGTCATTGGCTTCTGAATTTCTGTTGCATGAATAATCTACGCCCCTCACATTGGCATGTAACTCCATCTTTTGAGTTTGCTGGCATTTTCATATGTGGCTACTTTTTCTGCGCCTGCGCCATGAGATGAAAAACAACTGAGGGTGTGACGCACCCCTTCTCCCTCCCATCCCCCCCCCCCCCCCCCCCCCCGCCAGTGCTAAGTGTTGTGCTAAGTGCATATTAAACATGCAATAGAATCTTAATGTAAAACAATAGGTACCCTCAGGAATGGGTGTACATTGGGTTTGGTTTCAACTGTTCAGCTGTTGTTTGGAGCAGGAGGCCTTTGTAGATGAAGAGGTTAGTGACCATCAAAGGTGTCTACTGGGACAGCAAGGGTAGGGCTCACCACTAAGAGTTTACATACTTTGAAGCTAAGGAGGTTAGGTCTCCATTCCCACCAGCCTGTTTCCACTGTAGGAGCCCGGGCTTCCTCACTGTGCCCTGAGCCTGCCCATTTTGCTGTCCAAATGACTTCTTAACTGCTATTGGTCAGCATCTGGGTGGCCATTGTGGTTCCACTGCTGACCTGTCACAGTGGCCCCAGGGAAATGGAACATCCAAGGCTCCCTGGGTGCCAGGGGATATGGTTGGAGAAGCAAAGTGCAATGTTAGCCTGTATAGCTTAGTCCCTGAGGCTTGGCTGTGGCTTCTCCTGGGTGGATGGGGTGATGACAAGACAGCTCACAGTCATATCTACACCACATATTTTTCCAGAAGCGGCATGGTGGCTGGCATTCTTTCCTCTCATCCCAGCCCAGCCAGACTACTAAAAGGGTTGGTGAAGTCTTGCAGAAATCTGTCTTAACTGCTAGTTAATGAGGCCAGGGGAAAGGGCCTCTCTCTAGGGTTCACAAGCATTAGTGCAGATGGAATTCCTTCGTTCACAGAGCATCATGAAGGCCACGTGAAGCTGCCCATTTAGGATGGAAACAGGGTTGGTTTATGGTCAAATCCAAGAAAAATACATGCCCTGATAGATGTAGGTGTCTAATCCACCCATCGGCTCGAGCTTAGAAAAATATTTACCTTTTAACATCTGTGCGGCATTTTTACTGTGCAACCACACATCTGTTTGATGGAATGTATACAGAGTTCAGAAGGGTTCTAAGTGAGTTTTCTTAGTAACTGTATAGCTCTGTCTTGACATGGGCAGCCCTGGATCTGTGGTTGGGAGGTTTTTCTCGGATCAACTCATTGTTTGAAACAAATAGCTGTAAAGTTTATAGAAGGAAAAGCTTGAGGCAATCCCAGTAATTGGCTCTTTAATAACCTCTCACCTCTCAGTCACTCAGAGCAACAGTTTGTTTTTTTTAATTTTTAGCCTGGTTTTACTGCCAGTAGGTTTCAGGCTAGGGGTGTGTGTGTGTGTGTGTGTGTGTGTGTGTGTGTGTGTGTGTGTATGTGTGTGTGGTGTGTGTGTGTGTGTGTGTGTGTGTGTGTGTAGAGAGAGAGAGAGAGAGAGAGAGAGAGAGAGAGAGAGAGCTCTCACAAGGCAGCCCTTGGCAGCAAATGATGAGGTTTGAAAATGGTTCTTTATCTCTTGTCCTTTGGGCTTCCTCCTCACAGCCTAGAAACATATACTTGAATGAAATTGTTCTGGCTTTTCTGGCTTTAGAGTGGGGCCAGGTATACCAGTTGGCCCACTTTCCCCCACCTCTAAGGACATTCAAGTGGAGCTGATGATGGTGTAGGCCAAGGGGTTGAGAGCTTGTATATTCGTCCCCACACCTTCCCTATCCAGTCATAGTTGCTACAGAGTCCCTAGGGTATGCAGCTGAGGTAGGACAGTCTGCTGCCCAAGGCTGCTAAATGCATCAAGCTACTAATTGACTTGGATTTCATTCTAGGCCAATGCCTTAACCATCAGGCCTCACGAATGAATCCCTCTGAGCCACAGTCTTTGAGAAAACCCTTTTAAAGCTCCATCTTGCTCAAGGCAGTTAAGTGAAAGACCTTTTAGTCCATCTTTTTTTTTCTCTCCATTTTAGTGACTGTCTTTAGTGTGATGAGACCCATAATGGACAACTTTAATGTGGGCAAAGAGTATCTCTGATGCGGAAAGATTATTTTTCATATTGAAAACCGCATACGGCCCAGAGTCAAGTTCAGCCAATATTTACTTATCCCTACTATGTGAGTCTGTAAGGGAAAAGGGAAACACAGCAAACTGCTAAAGTGAGCAGAGAGCCTCAATCACAAATTCTCTAGCAAGAGTCTCCATGTTGAAAGGGAATATGAGATTGATTGACAGCTGCCTAAACTTCTTGCTAATATTTATGCTATTTATGCTATAAAGCCCTGTCTTGCTGTTTTTCAGCAGAAAGACTATGCTCATGAAAGTTGAATGAGGTGCTGACTTAGAAAATTCTGGGGTGGGGGTTGGGCTACTGCAACCTTTGCTTGGGGATAAGAGCTGGGTGATGGGAGACAATCAGGGGTTCATTCAACAACTCACACCAGGGATAGGCTCATTGGTGGGACTTCTACACTTCCGGTTTCTCCCTCCCATTGCTTTCTACTGGCCCTGGAAAGCTCAGAATGGGAGACTAGTAAAGGAGAGGCCCACGTGACTTGAGGAGTTGTTGGGAAATGGAGAAAGAAAAGAGAGAGTGATGCCAAATTAGGTTCCATTCTGTTTCCAGGCTGTGTCCTATAAAAATAGTTACCTCTTCTGCTGCTTGCTGGTCCCGTAAGGCAATCACATTCCTAATGAGTGTGTTAAAAAAGCCATTCAGTTCATCTCGGTTCTTATTGGGCAGAATCCGGGCCAATGGGACCATTATGGATGGAAATGATACTTGAAAGAGAAAAACAAAAGTAGCGTTGAAGGGGGGAGTGATAATGAAGCAGGGCTATTAGACTCCTGTGGCTGGGAAGACAGCACCAGCCTCGACTCAGAGCCACTCGGGAGGCCTGTCTTCCCTGTGGACTTCTCAGAGCTGGGCTTGATCTGACCCTAGCTTTCTGTTCTATTCCCCGTACATCGTAAGCAATCACTAAATGCCTGTGCAATAAAGTGAGTCTTTATGTGTACCTGGCCTTACAAACCCAATTTTACACTTAGAAATTCTTATCTCCAATTTTAGAGGGAAGAGTGTCTTTGCAGTTCATCAGGACAGGATGGGTAACCGACTGGCTGTGTGCCAAGCTTTCACAGGGGCATAGAAGACCATCTACTTTATTGACTTTCTGGTCATTTGTATTTGTCTTTATCTGGATAAATGTCCCCACAACAGCCATCTGAATTGTCCCTAAGACATGTTGTGACAGCTGCTGACAAGGACACTGGCTTCATCCGCTGTGGATATTCCTCTGCCATGCAATATGCAGCCTGGGTTCTTAGGAGAAGGCCCCGGGATCAGGACACTTAATATTTCCCTAAGAGATGTTCTGAGCCCAGGGATGAGGCCTTGCCACAGGGGCATGTGACTCTACTCAGACTCAGCCTGCCAAGCTGCACATAACCTTTTGTGTTGAGTCAGGCTGGAGACAGGAGATCCCAGAGCTCATACACCTCTGTTTAAAAGTACAGAGAGCAGGGGCCTTGTTAATGGAACTCTCTGCCTGTCTATAACTGAAAGTCCATAGGTGGGGCAGCCTTAGCTCCAGCAGACCTCCTGGACACAAAGAGGCCGCGCGACCCCACACAAATGCCTACAGGTTTCAGTGTGTTGATGTTAGAGGTTACAGGGCTTCCTGCTGAAACTGGCTCAGAGATGAAAAGAAAAGCAAGCAAATGGTCCCCAATTCTAACACTTAGGAGGGCGAGGCAAGCGGGGGTTAATTGGAGATCAGAGAAGGTTGTATAACAAGATCCTGTCTTCAAAAAGGAAGGGGAGAGGAGGAAGAGGAGCAAAAGAGGAAAGATGAGGAGGAAGATGAAGAGAGCTAGGAGGAAGAAAAGGGGGAGGAGGAGGGAGAGGAGGAAGGAGGAAGAAGAAGAAGAGGAGGAGAAAGAGAGGAAGAACGAAGCTGGCCAAGAAGTGACTAGACTATGCCTATAGAGCAGAGGCAGGGAAGAGAGCTCGTCAATACAGTAACAACAACACACTGTGTTTCCACAAAAGCAAGTAGATTCCAGGGCTAGCCAGAAGGCAAAGACTCCCTTGTAAAATCAATTCAATGGTCTAGTCTTGTTAACGTGAAGCCTCCTTCCAGTGACCTATCTGGTGATTTCTTATTTAGGAGTTGTTGGCTTCTGGTAGAGAAGTCCTCAGAAGAGGGTTTTGAGTGATGGGACAAAAAAACAACTAACTAACTAACCAACCAACCAACCAACCAACCAACCAACCAACCAACCAACCAACCAATACTAGGAAATGAGAGACTTTGGGTTCAAGTCTTGACTTTGCCTTTTTATGTATCAGTTTTCCTTTCCAGTTAGGATTACCAAACAGGAGCCAGGGTTACCTGTGTTGGTGATAAATCAGCCCAGATTGTGACAAGAGAATTCTAGAGGCTCTAAGGAAACAAAGTTTCTGCAGGACAGACAACTCTGAGACATTCCTGAGGGATGTCTCAGAGGGAACATCCTGGGAACATTCCTGGTGGAAGGGACTCAACCTTGCAAGCTGACCTATGGGTGGCCATCTGGTCTCACCACCTTGGGTAGGGGCTGTACTTACAGATTAATACCAGGAGAGGTCTGGGGATACAGAAGGCGAAAACACGCCGGCAGTGTTGCACAAAGGGATCTTCTGGAGAATTCTGGGAGTCCACTTGGGTGCCAAAGGCCACACTGGCCACCACATCTATGGTGTAACAGCAGTAACACCTGTGGACATAGAAATGCTGGCAATTGAAAGATGCTGGATTGCCCTTCCCACAGCATACCCCTCCTGAGGTAGTGGAAGGGAAGCTTCCTGGAGCAGCAACAGCAGAATGATTGGAGGCTTCATCAAGGAGCTTATGGACGAGATGGTGAGAGCAGGACATCACTAACTCAGGCCTTAGAACAGAGTTGAACACTAAGGCACATACCTTCCAGGGGAGGGACGCTTTTCTGTGAAGGGAAATAGGAGCCTCAAAGCTTAGGGGCTTTAGCCCCTATCTCAGGCCAGAATCTAATGATTAATTGATAGCTCTCAAATTGGCATTGATGAATGAATCTCATTAGCTCATTTTATTAACTCCCCTTCATTTTTCCTTCTAATGATTTGGCTGCCCTGAGCAGACTCTGCCTTTCCTGTGCTGGGACTAAAGGTATGTGCCACTATACCTGATGATTTTGCCATTTTAAAAGGTGCAACAAGGGCTGGGGAGATGGTTAAGTGGTTAAGAGCACTGACTGCTCCTCCAGAGGTCCTGAGTTCAATTCCCAGCAACCACGTGGTGGCTCCCAACTATCTGTAATGGGATCTGATGCCCTCTTCTGGTATGTCTGAAGACAACTACAGTGTACTTACATACATTAAATAAATAATAAATAATAAATAAAAGGGTAACAACAAAACAAAACAAAACAAAACAAAACAAAACAAAACCAAGGGCTCTTCTTACTCAAATGGTTAGTAGACAAACTTTGGGGCAGGCTTACAAGATATATTTAATTTACTACTGGAAGTATACATTGCCTTTTCCAAATAAACACAAGGAAAAGTATCTTCCAATAGCATCAGAAAATTTAACCAAGCCCAGGATAGGAAGCCTGTCCCTCCCAATGCCATTTTAAACTAGCACTATTCTTTCACAAAATGTCATGTGTTTGTTGATTGTTCTTGTATACATTTGCACAATGTGGGTGTATGCATGTGTGTTAATGTGTGCATGGCATGATGGTGACATGGTATACATGTGTCACAGTGCACATTGCATAGGACATAGGACAACTTTGTGGTATCAGTTCTTTCCTTCCACCTTTATGTGGATCTTGAGGGTCACACTTGGGTCAGCAAGCTTTCTCCGCTTACCGTTGGCCTCTGAGCCACCTCTCCAGTCCTTACAATCCTTCTTTTTGTTTTCTTACAGGCATTGCCATCTTAAGGACTTTCTAAGGAGTCTAATACCTGGGCTATTGATGCTCTTCTACAACTGTAACATCTGTGTTTGTCGCTGATACAGTTAGTTCTGCATGGGTCCTGCAGCCACCAGCTTAAAAACAAATCACTTGGGCCGGGCGTGGTGGCGCATGCCTTTAACCCCAGCACTTGGGAGGCAGAGGCAGGTGGATTTCTGAGTTTGAGGCCAGCCTGGTCTACAGAGTGAGTTCCAGGACAGCCAGGGCTACACAGAGAAACTCTGTCTCGAAAAACAAAACAAAAAAAAACCCAAATCACTTGATGACTCTGAAATGTTGATGTTTTATATTGAAAACATATTTATGATTGGTCACTGATTCCCCGTTGATGCAAAAAGTATGCATGGCTCCTGAGTGCGATCCCACCAGACCCTAGTGCTTGCGGGTTCCAGGACTGAAGAGTTATTTACTTTGCTTTAATAGCAGAGGAGGCCACCTTATCTTCCTCCACCTTCTGCACACTCTGGATGAGTGTGGGCGAGAAGGTTTGTTGACAGCTGAGGACAACATAAACACGGCTGTTGACCAGCCTGTGGTTCTATTGGCAGCGATGATTCAGAGTCAGCAGTGGCTGATCTGCAGTCATTCTGTCCCCAGTCTGCTGCCAGCCATGATTTAGCATAAAGCATCTAGAGGTTGCTAGGAGAAAAGTCAGTCAGTTGCTTAAATTGCCAGCTGTATACACCTAACACCACTCTCCTGCCCGCCACTGAGCTGTGGCTGCTATACACAAATGATCGCTACTTATTTATTTATTTATTTATTTATTTATTAAGCTGAACTGAGATTTGAATCTAGGGTCCTGTATATGCTAAAGCACTGTATCCTTTTGAACTATATTCCCCAGCCAAACACCATTTTCACTTTTAGAGATTTAGTCATTTATTTATGTGTATAAGTGCTTGCCTGAGTATATTTGTATATACCACCACATGCCTGCAGTGCCCTCACAGGCCAGAAGAGGGTGCTGGATACCCTGAAACCGAAGTTACAGATAGCTGTGAGCCACCTGACATGGGTGATAGGACTTGAACCCAGGTCTTCTAGAAGAGCAGAAAAGTACTTTTAGCTGCTGAGCCATCTCTTCAGCCCCTTAACTTTTTATTCTGACAATTTCACTAAAGCACCCAGAATGGCCTTAAACTTACTGTAGCCCAGGCAGGCCTTGAACTTGTGTTCTTCTGGCTGTAGTTTCCATAGTGGGTCAGATACATTATCTTTTTTAATTTTTAATTTTTTTGAGACAGAGTCTCAGGTGTTCCAGGCAGGCCTTGTATTTCCCATGTGAACACTATCCAGAGTATGGATCTATAGATGTGAACTACCATGCCAGGCTTCATGTGGTACTGATGCTGGTGATCGATCCCAAGGCTTGCTCAAGCCAAGCACACATTTTATTAACCAAGCTCAGCCTCAGCCTCATGGCTCACTTGTTTGTTTGTTTGTTTGTTTTTAGGCAGGGCCTCATTGTGCAGCTCTGGCCTAGAACTTCCTATGTGGACCAGTGACCTTCAAACTCTAAGAGATCTACCTGCCCCTACTTCCCAAGTGCTGGGATGAAAGTCTGGCCTCAGAATTTTTCTTGTGAAAGTTTAGGTACTTTCTCTAAAGTCCCTGTCCCTTCTGCCCTGGCATCTCTTTCCCATCATGCCCTTGGAGATCAGAGGCTAAATCTACTCAGGCACTAACCACTGCACATTTGGATTTTCCTCACTAGGCTGGCATCCCTGGCTCAAGTTACTTTGTTTCCTGGTTTAGGCGGGGTTTCTTCTCATTAGTCAGTCTACCCACACCGTACCCACACCGTTATGACCGTCTGGTGTTTCCAGTTTGCTACTCCCGAGGTAATTGTCCAGCCATTATGTGCTGTCGCAAGGATCATCCACTCAGAACTGTGACTTCTCACCTGTAATGAAGCAGCCTTACCTCTGGATGTTGAATGCGTCTCTGGATGCTGCATAGCCTTTTAAGTGAGCCACGAGAAGTTCACAGGCTTGGCTGATGAGAGGTGTTATCTGATAATAGATAGCAGAGGTATAATTAGGGCATCATGCCTAAATTGGCTGCCAATGATGGACAAGGTTATACACAGTGCTTTCTAGAGAAACAGACTGTATTTCAAAGGTGCTTTTCATGAGGCTAAGATTAAGAAAGTATTCATAATATCTGTAAAATACGGTGTCCATAAATACCTATTTTAAGCTTAAGTGAGCTTTCTGTGGTAGATGCACCAAAGGAGAAAGGATCAAACGAAGATCTGGTGAAATAATTATGAAAGCCATCACTAAGTATTTAGACAAAACTTCGAATCGGGCGCTCGGCTTCCTGACATGTGGTTAGCATTAGCGAGCAAGTAGACCACACTCCATATGTCCTGGCCCTGGAACTAGCCCAAGTCTATGCATGCCTGTTCCAATTAAGTTTTCAGATCTCCCACCAGAACATAGAATCGAGTATCTGGAGGAACTGAGGGTCATCTGTTCCAACTTCTTAATTAAGGCAGAAGTTATCTTAATGGTATTTCTGAGACAGGGTTTTTTTTTTTATCTGTGTTTCAGCTGCTTACACCTTCCAAGAACAGGGTAACTCTTGACCTGCACGAGGAATTGTTGACTTCTTAATATTAAGATATTTTAATGTGGAAAAATTCTTATGCCAAGAGAAAGATCTAGAGAGCAGTACTGTGTACACCTGGGTGGTTCCAGCGCATTTAGGCCGCAGGTTTGGCTGCCCGTCCCTTTGACTTCCAACGGGATCTCTTGGGTGGGTAGCACTCTTTAAGGACTTTCATTCTCCCCTATATATTTGAAGGGCCAGGCTGGAACTGTCAAGGGGGACCATTCAGACAAATACACATTCTAGAACAGTATCATACCTGAGGCAGAATACTGCTGTAGGTTCATCTGAGCATTTATGGGACTAATACTTTGAAATGGTGCCTGATGTTTGGTTTTCAATATTATTATTGTTGTTGTTGTTGTTGTTGTTGTTATTTTAAAGAAACTTTAAAACTGTATTTAAATTAAAATTTTTTTTCAGATTTATTTGATTTTATGTATATGAGTGTTTTGCCTTCATGTATAGGCTCCACACGCCAGCCTGGTCCCCTAGACGTCAGAGCACAGCGGATCCCCTGGAAACTGTAGTTACAGGTGGTTGTGAGTCACCACGTGGGTGCTGAAACTGAACCTCAGTCCTCTGCAGGACCTCAGCCTCTGACCCCCCTACACCCCACCCCCTATTTTACTTTTAAGATTATGTGTGTGTTCGTTCACTGCAGGGAGCATTTCAGGTACCTCCTGGAAGAGGCCTTGGGGAATCCAGAAGCTTGTGTTCTAGATGGTTGTAAGCTACACAACACAGACACTGGCAACTGAAGTTAGGTTCTCTACAAGAGCAGTATGCTTTCTAAACCGCTAGGCTGTCCCACTAGCATCTGGTTTTCATTATTTTGATGCTAGAATAGTCTGAGGTCAGGGGAAGTTTCATCTGTTCATTCAATTTTTGTTTGTTTGTTTGTTAATCTCTAGAATGTGCAACATAACCTGGCATATGTACTTATTGGTTGGTTGGATGGATGGATGGATGGATGGGTGGATGGATTTTTAATGAGCATACAATATCTACTTTTTGTTCAAGTCTTGTGACAACAGAAGACTGTTATAAATTATAAAATATTAATCTAGTTACCAGAGATATGTTATTGGATGGAGGCAAAATCCAGATCCCTCTATTACAGTTGGATCTTGGGTATCTATCCCCATTGCATCGCATGACTGAGAGGCGGTGAGCTCTTAGGAGGCTGGACCTACTGGAATGGCTCTCGGCTTTTGGGGACGTTTCTTTCAGTAGACTGTGGGCCTCCGGCTTTTACTCATTCTCTCCTTCACTTCTGGCCTGGGGGTGTGTGGCTTTCCTTTGCCATGTGCTTCCATCATGGGCTACCACAGAGCCAAAACAATGGGTCCAACCAAGGGCACACTAAAGCCTCTAAACCTGTGAGCCATGCCATATCTGAGCCGTGCCATATCTGAGCCATGCCATATCTGAGCCATGCCATATCTGAGCCATGCCATATCTGAGCCATGCCATAGCCACCTGCCTCGTTCTGCGCTGAAGCTAACAAATGTTTCCTATGATGGTGGGAAGCTGACTACTGTGTTACAAAAACCTCTCTGCTTTCAGAGTTTGTATACCTTTCTCCATTCTTTTTTAAACATTTTTATAAAAAGGTTTATTTATTTATGTATGTATGTATGTATGTATGTATGTATTTATTTATTTATTGTATGCAAGTATATTGTAGCTGTCTTCAGACATGCCAGAAGAGGGCATCAGATCTCATTACAGATGGTTGTGAGCTACTGTGTGGTTGCTGGGAATTGAACTCGGGACCTCTGAAAGAGCAATCTGTGTGCTTTTTCTTTTATTTTTAAGATTTATTTATTTATTATATGTAAGTACACTGTGGCTGTCTTCAGACACTCCAGAAGAGTGAGTCAGATCTTGTTATGGATGGTTGTGAGCTACCATGTGGTTGCTGGGATTTGAACTCAGGACCTTTGGAAGAGCAGTTGGTGCTCTTAATCACTGAGCCATCTCTCTAGCCTGTATTCTTTTTTTTTTTTTAACAAACAAAAAAACAAAACTTCTTGCTGATTCTTTGTGAATTTCACATTATGCACCCCAATCCCACTCATCTCCCCCTCCCCCCTATACCTGCCCTCCACCTTTGCAACTTCCCCTTCAACAAAGAAAAAAAATCTCACTGTGGAAGCTATAGTGTCGCAGTGAGTCCCACAGTGCACCCCTTTGTCCATACCTCTTTGCTTACAAATGTTCATTGCAATGTTCACTGTGTTTGGTCAGGTGCAAGGCCTCTGGCTTCTATCTGTACTGGAACCTCACTAGGACTCCCCTCGGATATCCTGCTGCTGCCCTGTATCATGGAGATCCTGTAATTTTGGATCTGTAGGACTGCCCCTTCCCCTTCATGCACTCCAGCAATTTAGCAATGGGGTAGATGTTGGCATGGGCCAATACAAAGCCTGGATCTGGGCCTGACAGGTTTCTAAGCTGGTCAGAACAACAGCTCTCTTGCTCTCACGCCCTCTGGGCCAGGTCACCAGCAACCCCACAACCAGGGCCAGCTCTACCCTGCTGCCCGGGCAAGGTGCATGACCTGCTCTCCCAAGTGGTGCAGCTGGTGAAGGACATGGCCAGGCCTCCCATTCTCATGATCCCAGGGCTGGCTCTCCTGACTTCCGTAGATGGAGAGGGATAAGGGAGGAGAGGAGGATGTCCCTGCCTCATCTGCATGGCTGCCCAGCAGACAAGAGGCAAGGCTGGCTCTCCTGCACTCACGTCCCCGGGGCTGGCTCTGGGTGTTGCCCAGGTGAGGTGCACAGCCTGCTCTCCCAAGTCTTCCAACAGGTGAGAGGCAGGGACAGCTCTCCCACTCTGATGACCTCCGGGCCAGCTCTCCTGCCTGCCATAGGTGACAAGGCGTGAGGTGGGGGCATCTCTCCCTCAGTTATGTCACCACACAGCAGGCAAGGGGCAGGGCCAGGTCTCCTGCTCTCATGACCCCAGGGCTGGGTCTCCTGCTGGCCACCGATGGTGAGGGAGGAGAAGGGTATCTTTCTCTTGTCCATGCCACCATAAGGGAGGTGAGCGGTAGGGACAGCTCTCCCATACTTGTATCCTCGAGTATAGCTCACCAACAACTCCTGTAACGTGTGTGGTCTGCTCTCCCAAGTACCACAGTCAGGGTCAGGCTCAGCTCTCTGTTTCTCATGCCCCCAGAGTCAACTGTTCCACAATGCCCAGGTGAGGGATGGGGCCAGTTCTGCACAGCCCTTAGACATAAACATATTGCCAGCAGCAGCCTGGACCAGGAACATCCACTCAGCCTTTGGGGATAACCAACCCCAGATGCTGCAGGGCTACGGACCCAGATGTGGCCCCCAGTGGCACCACAGGCCAGGCTCTTACCATGGCTCCGGTGGCATCACTGGCTACTCACATCAGGCTACTCACTACTCTTGAGTCCAGCGCTGCCTCTCTTCCTTGTGCCCACATCCTCCTGTTTCCCTTTCTCTTCCATTCCTCCACCACTCACTAGATCCTCTTAGTGGCACCCAGAGTCTCTGAGTATCTGGAGTCATCTCAGGAGTGCTATGCCCTGCTTGTGCATTATAACATTGGGTAGGAACCATCTTGGCATTGTCTGCCCCCCACCAGGCCTGCCAAACTGGTAGTCACCTTAGCCTAGTTTCCTGTCTGGACCCCATGGTGCTGGTCTGGTGGTCAACTCTGGCTAGTTCCTCACTCGGCCTGCCTGAGTGGCCCCTTGCAAGGGTTGAATGTCTCAGACTCATGGCCTGTGATCCCAGACAGGGTTTTTCTAGTCTCTGGTTTGCTTCCTGTCTAGGGAGGCAACTAGCATGGCGTCAGGGCTCACTCTTTTCAAGGGATGTTATGCTACTAAACACTCAGATGTTCACGGGTCAGAACACTGAGTGTAGACATAGCCTCTCTCTGTCACCTACGACTCATCTGTGACATAGCAACCACACCTGCAACGCCCCTAGGGGTAGGGCCTTTCTCTATTCTTATTGTTCCTCTGGGAGGAAAAAAAATCACTCTCAAATAGCAACCCATAGGTGGAACACAGTCCTGTTTCAGGCACTATCTAGTAAACAGTAAATTAATCACATTCTGTGAGCTGAACCCTGTAAGCCAGTAGCAAGGTCAGATGTATATTGATTTTTGCACAAGACACACACCACAAACAAATGTCAAAGTTCAGGTCAATGAAAGCCACAGGTCTTTTCCGATAACTTATTGCTGCATGCAACTGATTTTTAGCCCTTGAGGCTTTGTTCCTTAGAAAGGCTTTGTGTTTCTTTTTAAACATTTTCCCCCTGTATTAAAAACAAATTAAAGCCGGGCGGTAGTGGTGCATGCCTTTGATCCCAGCACTTGGGAAGCAGAGGCTGGTGGATTTCTGAGTTCAAGGCCAGCCTGGTCTATAAAGTGAGTTCCAGGATTGCTAGGGCTATACAGAGAAACCCTGTCTTGAAAAAAAACAAACAAAACCCAAAAAACCAAAAAACCAAAAAACAAACAAATTATCTGTGTGGGTGTTTTGCCTAGATATGTCTAAGCACCGTGGACATGCAGTGCCTGAGGAAGCCAGAAGAGGGCGCCAGATCCCCTGGTTACAGACAATTGTGAGCTGCCATGTGGGTGCTGGGAACCAAACCCAGGTCCTATGGAAGAGCAGCCAGTGCTTAAGAACACTGGTCCATCTCTCCAGCTCCAGGCTTTGCATTTCTATTTCCTTTATTTCCATAAAAAGTTGTCTTCAGCTGTCCTGGGAAGAGCAACCCCTGAACTTCCCTAAACAGCGAGCGGGCAGTCTGGACAGCTGTTGAGTCGCTGGGAGAATGGACCCCTCCCTGTCACAGCTGCCTGCCAGCTGGCCCCACATGCCCTATGGGGACACACATATGACACCAGCTTCTCATTACCTGCAGTGGTGTGGGAGTCTTGTAGGAAGGAACAGGTCTGAGAGCCACAGTCCTTAAGTCCATTTCTCTAACTCAAAGTGGACGCGAAGCCACGCCTTCCTTGATCCCTTTAAACTACAGTAACATGCTATCTAAGTTTTCATTTATCTCATGACTATGCAGCCTGGTTCAAGCACAGGCCTATGACCCTCCTCTGGACAGTTACTTCAGGTAGCTGCAGAATTTTTCAAGGTCCTTTGACCAGTCAGGATAAACTTAAGTAAATACTCAGCATGGCACTGCCTTCTCCGTAATCGGCAGATGACCTTGTGAGTGGTTGGCTGAAGTAGGAGCGTTATTGACCCCAGCTGTCCTTAAGTCCATTCAGGAAAGCAATGGATAGGGTGAGCCTGATTTGTTTTCAGTGTCTCTGTATCAATTCTTTATGACGGAGGCATTCTTTTTTGTTGTTGTTGTTGTTGTTGTTGTTGTTTTTCGAGACAGGGTTTCTCTGTGTAGCCCTGGCTGTCCTGGAACTAAGGCTGGCCTCGAACTCAGAAATCCGCCTGCCTCTGCCTCCCGAGTGCTGGGATTAAAGGCGTGCGCCACCACACCCAGATTGGCATTCTTTTTTAAACTCTCACAAACCGTCCAAGGAATAGTCCATCAGTATAAGAATACATGTGGGTGGGGCCCTTAAAATGTCTCCCGGGCATCCTTCCCAAGAAACCTGACTTCCTTTATACTTGGAGAGCTCAGTGCTTTCTAAGCACGTCTCTCTAGCCAGTTTCTCTGGCAGCCATTCTTATCTGATTACAGTCATTTGCTATTTAGCATGTACGTGAGTGTGCAAGTGTACACGTAGGAGTCAGAGACATCCTGCAGGAACTGAGGTTCTCCTCTGTCTTGTGGTTCCCAGAGAAGAAACTACGGTCATCAGTTTGGTAACAAGCACCTGGTAAGCCATTTGCTTACTTATCCCAATAAACTTAGTTTTCCAAGTGAATCTTATTTAATAAGATTCTGGAAATAGGACTGGGCGGTGGTGGTGCACACCTGGAATCTCAGCACTTGTGAGGCAGAGGCAGGTGGATCTCTGAGGTTCTGGGCAGCCTGGTCTGCAGAATGAGTTCCAAGACAGCCTATGCTACATAGAGAAAACATGTCTTGAACCAAACCAAACCAAACCAAACCAAACCAAACCAAACCAAACCAGGATTTTTCAATAAATGTCAGAGGAATATTTAAAAAAAAAATAACAGCAAAAAACTTGTTGCAATGAGGGTCTCCTTAGACATCAATATTAAGTATCCTTATACTAGCAAGAGAGGTGCAGTATAAAATTTGACTTACACAAACTTCTCAGAAGCTGAAAGCATGGTCTGTGTATTAGGAGACCTCCTTGTGTTGACTCTAAGTACAGGCCTGGGTGAGGCCCAGTTACCTACCATCCCTTCTCCCATGTGCACTTGGCTAAAGTGCACTGCTGCTCGCTGATGTGGTTGTGGGTTTTCTCCCATGCCATGCCCGCTGTCTGTCACATTGAATGGATAATGACGTTTTTATCCGGATTAATGTGACATGAGATGGGGCATGCACGATGAAAATGTTAAGAAGTAACGCAGAGAAAATATCACAAGACAGTGGAGCATGGTCCGTATGTTGACCAGTTGCCATCATTTTATTTCCCCCCTTGCATTAGGTACCACTGTTATAGAGTGCCTACGCTTCCGTGAGCTGAATACACAGAGCAAAGGTGCTGTGGGTTGGGCTGTGACCGTGCAGCTCCCTCCCTGCGTTTTCAGACCAGCATGTGAATGTGGTATACATACAGACACAAGCCCAGAGGAAATAGTGCTCTACACCCAGATCCCAAGCCTGCCTCTCATTCTGCTATGTTCCATCTCCGTAGGACAATGGGTGGTGTTTATTTTTGTTTTACCCAACATTTTCAAGATGCACATATGTTGTACTTTTAATCACATAAAATATTGATGCCATTTGGTTTTAAAAATGGATTTCATCTGGGTGTTGTTGTGGACTGAATGTTTGTGTCCTCTTGAAATCCATATGCTGTTGATCTAATTCCCAGTGTAGCTGGATTGGAGATGTGGCCTTTCAGGAAACCATTAACACTAAATGAAATCACAAGATTGATCCAGGGAATGATGGTGTGTACCTGTAATTACAGCATCCACAAGGCTGAGGAAGGAGAATTATGACTTCTAGGATAGCCTAGGGGCACATAGTGAGTTTAAGGCCAACCTGAGCTATACTGTGAGACACTGTCTCAAAAGGAGGATTTTGTGAGCACATAGAATGATGTGTGACCACCTGCAAACCACAAAAGAGGAGCCACCAAAAGCCACAATTGCCAGGAAGGACCCTGTTGTCCAATTTTAGTCTCTATTAACTGAGAGAAAACAGTTCTCTATTGTTTAAACCAGTCTATAGTATTTTGCTACTACAGTCTGAGTTGGCTAAGGCCAGAATGTCAGACCAGCAGCCAAGCCTGTGTTGTCCCTGGAGAAGACAGGTTGAAAGTGGGACTGGGTGATTATTTGGTAACCGCAGCTGCTGAGAATAAAGTCCACAATTTGGGAAGAAAATTCCCCAAGGAAGGAAGTTCTTGCTTAGCCTGGACTTTATTATATAAATTCAGTCAGTGCCCAGTGTTTTCCAAAGAATTTGAATTCTCAGAAGAATAGTGTGGGCAGAGAGCTGGCTGGTGAAGTCTAATTCATAAGAGTGGATGGAGGAGGCCCCTTACAGGGAGATGACCAAGGAAAGGTCAGGCATTCCCTCGTCAGAGAAGCATTCCTCAACACCTGTTGATGCTCTTCAGGATCGCACCTTTGGCATTTTTCTTTGAGGGGGAAGGATTTGACTTGGATCATGTCCAGTGGCTCCAGGAAGAGCAAGCACCCAAAGCCATTGCCAATGCCTATGGTTCCACTCCCTGGAACTTCATAATCCATTTCCAGTGGTCTAAATGTAGTGACTTTAGATTGTCATCAGCAGAACAAGAATAACAATGCCACCTTTGAAGTGCTGTAACCACAATTAGAAACAAAATATGCAAAGCACCTAGCAGTAGTCAGGAGTGGTCTAAACATAGCACCTGTCCTATGGAGACTCCATCCCCAGGCTGGTTTGGACAGCAGGAATCCTTCTCTGTCTCTCTCTCTCTCTCTCTCTCTCTCTCTTTTTCCTTTTTGGTTTTTCGAGACAGGGTTTCTCTGGAGAGCCCTGGCTGTCCTGGAACTCACTTTGTAGACCAAGCTGGCCTCGAACTCAGAAATCTGCCTGCCTCTGCCTCCCGAGTGCTGGGATTAAAGGCGTGCGCGCCACCCTGCCCGGCTCTGTATCTCTTCTTCCTCACAGAGAGCTCCCCATTGGTCCCTCATGGTTGGTCTCACCTTGTCAGTGCTGCTTTCGTCCCTTCACCTTTCTCTCCTCACTCTGATTCAGACTTTGTCACTGGAATGTTGCTGTCGTTCTGCCTCTTGAGGACGAAGGTCATAGGGTAAGCACTTTTGACATCTAAGTCCGGAGGCTGACCTGTAGGTATGTTCTAAACCAACCGACCCAAGAGCCTGTTGTCTTTTTACTTCCCAATGCACCTGGAAACCCAGTCGTGAAACTGATCTTCTAAAATTATTGTGTTTTGTATATTCATTTTGCTGAAATGCTCTGAGCATCCTCATTGACTGAAGGACATAGCACAAGCCTCTTAGAGCCCACAAGAAAGAGAATTCTGCAGAAAACCACGCTAGCCATCTTCGAAGCAAGTGTTCCCTAGCCAATCCTTCAAATAAGACCACAGACCAGATTATTATATCAAGAGGCCCTGAGCAGAGGATCCCAGTGTAGGAAACTTGGGTTACAGAAACAAAGGTTTGTTGTTTGAAGCTGCAAAGCTTGGGTAAAGTTACAAAGGAACAGGTAGCAGGTTTCCAAAGGTAACTTTTTTTTAAAAAAAGATTTATTTATTTATTATATGTAAGTACACTGTAGCTGTCTTCAGACACTCCAGAAGAGGGCATCAGATCTCATTACGGATGATTGTGAGCCACCATGTGGTTGCTGGGATTTGAACTCGGGACCTTTGGAAGAGCAGTTGGCGCTCTTAACTACTGAGCCATCTCGCCAGTCCTTAAGGTAACTTGTATATGTTGCCATCTTCTATTGAAGGCTTATTTACTTTTTACTAAAAAAAAAAAAAATTGTTTTGATACCTGTTGTATCCTTACTCAGTTGATTCTCTAGAAGTGTCTAAGTCAGTGGTTCTCAACCTTCCTAATTCTGTGAACACAGTTCCTCGTGTTGTGGTGACCCTCAACCATAAAATTATTTTTATTGCCACTAATTTTACTGTTATGAATTGTAATGTAAATATCTGTCTTCCATGGTCTTAGGTGACCTCTGTGAAAGGCTGTTTGACCCTCAAAGGAGTCTGACCCACATGTTGAGAACCACTGGACTAAGTGATAACATAATGTGTTGATATTAAAGGTATTCAGGGGCTGGTGAGATGGCTCAGCGGGTAAGAGCACCCGACTGCTCTTCCGAAGGTGATAAGTTCAAATCCCAGCATCCACATGGTGGCTCACAACCATCTGTAATGAGATCTGGCGCCCTCCTCTGGTGCGTCTGAAGTCAGCTACTTACATATAATAAATAAAATAAATCTTTAAAAGGTATTCAGAACCCATCAACATGCTGAGATGCTCGCTTTCTTTCTTTCTTTCTTTCTTCCTTCCTTCCTTCCTTTCTTTCTTTCTTTCTTTCTTTCTTTCTTTCTTTCTTTCTTTCTTTCTTTTTCTTTTCTTTTTCTTTTTTTCTTTTTTTGGTTTTTCGAGACAGGGTCTCTCTGTGTAGCCCTGGCTGTCCTGGCACTCACTTTGTAGACCAGGTTGGCCTCGAACTCAGAAATCTGCCTGCCTCTGCCTCCCAAATGCTGGGATTAAAGGCGTGCACCACCACGCCCGGCTGAGATGCTCTTTTTGTCTTAGCATGAGCTCAGGGTAGATTTTTGAAATTTGTCTCTGAGCAAAAGACCAGAGATTCACACGGAGTCTACTTCTTCCTCCAGGCATGGTAACTGAATCTTTCTGACTTTGGGCTCCTCACCCCAGGCCATGTTCTAATTATAATGGACTATAATGTCCCATTCCATGACACTCTAGGATCCCAAGGAAGCCATTTATTGTTGTTTGAGTGTAAAATATCTCCCCAGAGGTTTATATGTTCTTTGGTTTGGCTGTTTTGGCTTTGTGGGGGTAAAGGAGTGAGACAAGTTCTCCTTCTATAGCCTTGAATTTTCTAGGATACTCTATGTAGACCAAGATGCCCTCGAATTCACAGAGATCTGTCTGTCCGTGTCTCCAAAAACTAGGATTAAAGGTGTGTATCTCCATGCCCAGCTGGCTTATTTGTATTATATATATTATAATATGTATAAAAATATAATAATTATATATAAATTATATATCTAATTTTGCCACTTGGTCTGCAGATGGTGGTGCTGAGTTTTGGATCTTCTGGAGGAGGTGGATGATTGGGGGTGTGTCTGGAGGCTGACCTCACCTCCTTTCTACTCTGTTTACTAATTGCACACGCAATGTATTCAGCTGTTTCTTGTTCCAGCCTCTGTGCCTTCCATGCCATGGTGGGCTGTGTCCCTTCTTATACTGAGATCCAGGAGAAAGCTTTCCCTTCTTAAGTTGCTGTCACGTGGTGGTTTGGCACAGCGATGCAAAGCATAGCTAACACAGTACTAAATGTTACATTAAGAATTTGCTTGAGATCGTGGGGAAAAGGTAGCCATCTTCTAAATTTGGGTGTTTTCATCTCTTTGACACATCAACTTTAGAATTCCATGATGATGGAACCTGGTTATTTTTGTGTTCAAATAATCTCATAAAAGTAGAACTAAGGATGTCAAACAATCTAATTCCTGTTGCTTTCTCACCCAAATCAGGTGCCACTGTTCCTCTGTCCTTCAGTGTATCTACTCTTAGGTTACAACCCTGCTCTCTGCAGATCTGATAGCATGAACTCAAGGAGGAAAAAGCCAAAACAACTCAGCATTTAAAAGCCTTCAGATGTCTGGAAGTTTGGAGAACAATGTCTCACTGAGTGTTGGAGGAAAAGTATTTCCCATTCAGAGAATGGGAAGGGAAGGCTCTCTTGAGTTACATGATGCTGTTAAGGTTATATGAGTCCCACATGTTGATGGTGTATAGCTAAGCGAGTTGTTTATTGGTGTGTGATGAAAGACTAAGAAAAGAATCAGAGGAGACACTTGTACCTGATCCCAAAACCAAACCCGGGGAACCCACCCATAGCCTTCGGCTAGTACTGTAGAGGAGACTCCAAGAGGTACGTTGGCTTGCAGTTCTCATCTGCTCCAAAAGGATTTGCCTCGTATATCTGGGGACATCTGGCCCCTTGAGGGCTAAACAGCAAAATGGAATGCTCTCTTCCTCCAGAGAGTTCTGAGCAAGTCACTCCTCCACTTCTGAGCATTTAACAGTTGGCTGCCTCTGACACCGGGCAACGGCCTCTGTGAGCCTTAACCACTTCTGCAATCCTTTTCCCCTGCTTCCTTTCTTGCACACTCTGTTTCAGCCTGAGTGAGCTCCCCATACTCCAAGCAAGCCCTGTACTGCTCTGTCTAGGTGCCTGTGTACCTACCTTATAACCTTGCCCTGCCCAAACCTAACATCCATGTTCTTCAAAACAAGACAGGAGCTCTGTCACCACCCTCCCTTCCTTGGTCATTATGCACTAATTTATGTATCTTTGTTTGTTTGTTTGTTTTGTTTTTTGAGACAGGGTTTCTCTGTATAGCCCTGGCTGTCCTGGAGCTCACTCTGTAGACCAGGCTGGCCTCAAACTCAGAGATCCGCCTGCCTCTGCCTCCCAAGTGCTGGGATTAAAGGTGTGTGCCACCACGGGCCCGGCAATTTATGTATCTTGTTGCACCGCCACACTATAACATTCGTAAAGGCAGAAATCAACACATGTAAGAAATTGACATTTCTTCTGTTTGATGCCATAGTTTGAATCTGGACTATTCCCCAAAAGTTCTTGTCTTAAAGATTTGGTCCTGCACTTGGGCCTGGTGGGAGCTCTGCCAGTTATTGGGAGTGTGCCTTGGAAGGGGATCCCATGGCTTCTGCCCCTTCCCTGTCTTCTCTTTCACCTCCTGGCTTCCGGAGAGCTCGTGCCCTGACTGTGCTCCCTCCATGGTGCACTACTGCCCCCTTTACTCAGAAGGGATTTAAAGGCAATATAGCCCAGGACATTGAGCTAAAATATCTTTTGGGGGGAGGTATGGTGATTATCAATGGTATTTACCGTAATAACTCAGCTCTGACTATCACAGTTGTCCTGAGGGCAGCCATGTTTAGGAGTTAAAGTTAGAGGGGGCTGTCTGAATGCATGAGCTACTGAAGGGGCCTTTAAAAATGAATACCTTGCAGTGTGCTCTAGCTGTTGACTAACAAATGAAAAATTAATTCTAGCTAATGAAACTTATCACTTCCTTCAGCCACTATGCCATTGCTGAAAGCCACCTAGAGATATTAAAAACATCCGTGAGTCATTTTTATGCAAAATTCCCTGCTGATACACATCAGATCCAGCCACCTAGATGAATAATCAAGTGTCATTTCCAGTAAGTCAGAGACTCCTGTCAAGAGTTGTGGCCAATTAGAACTTACTCCAGTGAGGAGGTGGCGGCTGGGGTTGCCAAGCAACAGCCAAGCTGCAAAGCACATTTTGATGCTTTTCTCCATTTAACCAGCGGCAAGTTGGGAATGACATTATGATTCCAGCAAAAGAAAGACAAATTATAACCCAGGATGGGGTATCGATGATGAGGAGTGTTCTTTCTTTTAAATGCAAATGGAAAAGGAACACTTAAAAGTAGAATTTAAACAGTCCATCATTATTCTGATTTTAATTAGAAGATTAGGTGTCAGTGGGATACAGCTGTGACTCAGGATAATGGTCTCGTGCTGCTAGATAAATACTCAGATACCCTGGAAAATGGGTAACTGGTCAGGCAGGGACAATGTATTTTTAGACTCTGAAGTATTTATTACCACAGCTACCCTGGTTAATAATGACTTTTATTTTTATTGTTTGGAAGGATTAAGAAATAAAAGCAAATATTAAAAATAAACTGCCGGCAGCCAATGCTGCCAAGGGAAAGCTGCTTGCTCCAGCACTATTGGAAAACTCACTTCTGCCATAGAAGCCCCTGTACTGACTGCCTGAAGAGTTTGTGCTGGGAATGTAAAGGCTAGACAAAGCCCAAAGCCACGACGATGACTCTCGCACTGAAACGGTCCGAGCCGTGCGTTCACTCATAAGCTGGCTGTATCAACTTGAATTTTAAAAGATCGTAGCCATTTTTGAGTGATATGTCTTCTCTCAGGCAGCAGAGGCCCGTGGGGTGTAATAAGCACATATGCCTCTGTCTATAAGACTCATACATTATTGACTCTGCCTTCCTGACAGGAAACATCTGGATGAAAGTGAAAAATTAGACAGAGAAGCCGCAGCCCCTGGTGATGCGCAAGATGCCAGCCTTCCTTGCCGGCTCCACATTGTGGAAACAGGCCCCTGTGCGCTGCGGTGTGAGTGAGTGGCTTATTCACTCTTGGGGGACAACCATATCCTCAGGGTCTCGCTGGTCGCTTGTATCTGCTCAGTCCTTGTTTATCTGGGCAAATGAGCACATGTCCACCGTTGGCAGGAGATTCTGAGGACAGAGCACATAAGCTGCCTAACAGGGGTTGACTGGTAAGTGTCACTGAGGAGCTGTGTGTAGAGGTTTCGTCTTTAGAGTCGTGCTGTTAAGAAGTGCTGGGGACCTTCAATAGCTCAGTTACTGGGGGCATGACTTTGAAGAGGATCGTGGGACTCTGGCCTGTCTTTGTCTCTGCTCTGATTCCAGATGTGACCATTTGTTCCGACAGGCACTCTGTAATGGCATGCCACCATCTGCCGTTCTCACCGTAGGCCAAGCCAGCAGAGATGACTGATTTTAGACTTTGACTTTGCTAAATTGCAAACTAATTAGACCTTTTATTTTGATAGGTTACCTGTCCCAGGTATTTTATTGTAGCGATGCAAAGTTGGCTCGTATGATGGATGTTGAGGTTGTTGTCCTTGAAGCTCTAGAAAATGAGTTAGACAGCGGGAACTGCAAAGACCTACTACCCAACAGTGCCATTTTACTCAATAACAAACTATGGCATTAACTCCCCGGGTGTTTACCTCTGAAAAACCATGTGTCCAGAATAAGCAAAGCTAAACTGATAATCAAACGCCTTTCTAACCTGTTGAAGTGTGTGATGCATCTTGTAATATTTTATCCAGTTATTCAACCAATGGAGGCCTTTTTATCCTCCAGATTTCCAGTCCCTCTCCTTGGTAGTTGTACCACTCAGATTTCTGCCACTGTGACAAAACATCGAAGACGACCAATTTATACAAAGGCTATGTTTCTCTCAGCTCACATTTTTGGACAATACGGTCTGTGATCATACAGGCCTGTGGTAAGGCAGCATGTCATGGCTGGGGTTCTTGTCAAAGCAAAACCTCTGACTTCATGGCCAGGAAGCAAGGGAAGGAATCTGAGATGTCTGGGATGCCATAGTCCCTGATGTGCCTCCTGTCAACTCCCAGGAGAGCCACACTGGGGACCCAGCCTTTACCACAGAGGCCCTCGGGAGGCATTCAGGATCCCAGTCCAAACAGAAGCCACCAGTGGTTGTCAGCTTCCTCCCACTCTGCACTCTCTCCACATGTGTACCTGAGAGCCACCTGTCACTCTCCTGCTGACTTATGCAGTCTTACGAGAGCCTGTGAAAGTTATCCCTTCAGGTTGAAAGAGTTCAGCGGAAAGCACAGATGCACAGATTCCACTGTGTCTCCCCTTTCTGATGAGTTATGACATTTAAAAATAAAATAAGCACTAACCTGACCGAGGGTGTTCCGTTATTTATGTGTTTCCCTTGGAGAAGTGTGGATTTAATTTCAATTTCGTTTCCTGAAATTAAGTCCATTTACTTCCTGATTCACAATAAAACTACTCACAATTCCAGTCTTACAGTCTTTGGTGAGGTATCAACTGAAAGACTGTCAAGGCTTAAATAAATCTCCCAGCTGCCCTTTTAAAAGGACAAACACTTTTGGAGGATGGGTGGAAAATCTTCCAGGTTAACCAGGCAAAAATTTCTTCTATGAAAACAAAACAAAACAAAACAAACCAGTTGTGTTCTTAGCAGCCTTCAGTAACCTGTTCTGTAAGGCCCAGTCACTAGTCTAACAGCATACTATGACTCTGCTTGTCTCTTCTACTTGGAGCAGAGAGGTATCAGTCACATTCGCTCTGGCTATGACTGCATTTTGTCCCCAGGAAGACTAAAGCCAAAAAGCAATTTAGTTTTAAATGAAACTGTGACCTCACTCGACTCCCAGCTTTTACAGACAAACAAATAAAAGCCACATAAACATGCATGCGCATACTCATGCATGCGTGTGCACATACACACCGTTGATCCTAAAGTAATCCTAAGCACTGTGGACTGAGGCAGCCTTACATCCGATAAATGCAGTGGACAGGTGGTCAAAGTCTTAGGAAAGCCTCTGGAAGCCAACAGGGTGTGTGTGTGTTAGGGAAGGAGGCGGGTGGCACATGGGTGCAGGTAGGGAAGACCATAGCTGCCAAGGAGCCAAAGGATTTATTTAGAATAACCCCTGGCCCGGGGTTGGGGTTGGGAGGTGATAAATTCTGAAGTTTGGTGGCAAAAGCTCAAAAGCCACATATTCAGGAAGGACTAGCAGTGCTGAGGTTGCACAGTGATCTCTGTGCAGCTGTGTGTCTGGGCTCCGCATCCCTGCGCTACTCCTTCTCCTTCGTCTATTTATGACCTGCCTTTTCTACATTCATGTGTATGGCTTGTGAGTTTGCAAGGAGAAAGACAACAATGTGCTTCGTCCTGAGATGTTAGTCTCAGTTCTGTGTATGTGTCTGTGGGTGTGTGTGTGCATGCAAGCGTGGCTGCCCAACGAGGCCAGACACATCCGGTTCCTTGGAGGTGGAGTTACAGAAGGTTGTGGGCCACCTGACGTGCGTGTTGGGAACCAAACTTGGTCCTCTGTGAGAGCAATGTGTACTCTTAACCATGGAATCAACTCTCACAGTCCCTTCATTTTTTTTCTTGATAAAATGATTTCTTTTTTTTATTGATTTTTTTCCCCTTTTGGTTTTTTCATCCACCCATTGAGTCATCATTAGATGCCCTGTGTAGGCAGCTAAAAGTTAAAAAGGAAACATAACATGAAAAGGAAGAAAAAAAAAATAAAAAAACAACCCTTTGTCCCCATGCAGCAGGATGGGACACACAACAAACACAGTAAATATATAAACTGAACGGACCCTTAGAGTCACCGAGAGAAGTAAGAAAGAAATGGCAGAGCACGGAAAAGCAGCAGATTTGAGGTACGGTGACAGAGGACCAAGCAAACACACACAGGTCGCCCCACCCTGGCTGTAGTAGAATCATGGAGCGGCTCATGAAGCCCACAGGTTCTCAGCCACCTTGGATGATTTGAGTCCATGGGACTTGGAGTAGCAAGAAGAATCATGTTTGGTTGGTTGGTTTGGTTTTTTTGAGACAAGGCCTCACTGAGACAAAACTTACATTGACTTCAAATTTGTAATTCTCCTGCCTCTACCTCATGAATGCTGGGATGATAGGCAACAAATTGTGATCTGCCTCTGGTTCCATAACGAGAACCAGGGGGTGTCAGGTTCAAGGAAGCATCTAGAAGCCATCAGGGTCACATCTGCTGTGGAAGGAGCTGTGCGGACACACTTGGGCGGCTTGCCCTGTCCACTATTTCCTTCTTCCACAAGTGGTTGGAGAAACGGGCAGGGAGGCAATGCAAACACCAACTCTTAAGTGCACAGTTGGTAGGGAAGGGAGGGCCACGGGGCTGAGGAGAGAGAATGCCCAGAGCCTTCAAGAATTCATGACATTTCAGGGAGTTGGATGGTCACCCTAAATTTGTCCTAAAGACGATGTTAGTCTAGCTGCCCACCTAGAGTTCTGCTTGGAGAACATTTCTTCACCCTCTGCCCCCCATCACTCATGATTCAGTCCTGTAAAGTGCTTCACTATTCAGAAAACATCCTCCCCGACTGGTAGTTGGAAGTTCACAATCTCAGACCTGGTCAGGGCCTCCTGGGTGGGAATTTGCATCTGCACAGGCTCCCCAGCTGATCCATTATCCGAGATAGCATGAGAAACACTGTTCTGCTTTTTCTCCTAAGTGCCTCAAAGTGCCTTGAGCAGTGTCTCAGGATAGCCAGGTATGCAGCAGTGTGAACCCTTGATTTATGCTACCTGGGTGTGTGAGATGCCAGAGAAATGGAAGATGCTTTGCTTTCTGTGTAATGATGAGGTAGAGGACCCCCGCAGGTGAGGCACTATGATGTGCCACCTGGGCAAGCCTCACACCTGGTCCAGCTCTTTGCCATACTTTGGGGGAGGGGCTGGATCCTTAAGGAACAGATTCCGTGTTTCCTGTCTCTTACCTCATCCAACTTTTCAGGACTGAATGAAGACATCAGGGCACCTCTGACTTCCTCCCATCTTCTGTCACGTAACATCAGGACACTGTCTGCTACCATCTTGGGTTCCAGACCTGAGGCCTGATGGAAAGCAACAAGAAGATTGTTAACCAATGCCACCTTCGAGGCTCTCCTGGTTAGCTTTAACTGTCAATCAAGTCATCTAAGAAGGGAGTCTCAATTGAGGGATTGAACAGATCAGACTGGGCTGTAGGCAAGTTTGTGGAGGTTATCTTGTTTGCTAGTTGACGGAGGAGGGCCCAGCCCACTGTGGGTAGCACTATTCCCTGGGCCAGTGGTCCTGGGCTGTATAAGAAGCTAGCTAGCTAGCTAAGCATGAGCCTATGAGGGAGCCAGCAATCAACATTCTCCCATGGTTTCAGCTTCAAGATCTTGCTTGAGTTCTGGCCTTGACTCTTCCTTCAGTGATGTATTGCGATCTGTCTGGAAGGACAAGCAAAATAAACTCTTCCCCCCAAAGCTGCTTCGGTCAGAGTGCTTTATGACAGCAGCAGATGACAATTGAAGGACATAGAAAACACTCCTGTTAAAGTCCACCAATGACCCGAACCTAGGTTTCTCTTGCAAGGACAGAGGAAAGAATTATAGCGTCCATGGACAAGGATCTAAGACCAACAGCTGAGGCCACCAGGGACAGATCTGTTAGCCTTGTCACAGTGAAAGCATCATTAAAACAACTCAGTAGCCTCCGTGTACCCCGAGGCCCCTATGAGGCCCCCCTAGGATGACCAAAGTGAAGGGTTGAAGGTCACATCTGAATTTTGTGGCAAGAGATTTTGGGTGTCTGGATTGGTTGGGTTTGGTTCAGGGATGACAAGAGTCATGTGTCCGTGTTCTTAGGATGTTGGAGGGGAGAGAAAGGGCTTATGAGCCGGTATCCTTCAGAAGTACCTCAGGATTGCTGTTTGAAAGGGCTCTTCCTCTCTGCTGGTTCTGTGTTCTAGAATTCATTGGGTTTTCCTTTGACTTTCATTTTGAAATGTTCATATGTGAGTACTGTATTGACATCACCCCCTCCTTCTCCTCCCGTACCCAACCCTGCTGACTCCTCAAATTCATGATCTCTTATTCTTTAATTATAGATACACACACATATAAATTTATAAGTTCAATCTGCTGAGTTCCTTTAATACTGCTCATATGTGTTTAGAGCTGGCCTTTGGGATTGGATAACCTACTGGGGGCTTGTCCTTGGAGAAGACCAATTCTCCCTCTCTCAGCAGCCAGTAATTGTTGCTCTTCATCTAGGGCTGCAATATTGCAAGACCTCCCTATATATGTTGGTCTGTCAACTGGTATTATCATCTATTAGGCCTTGTCACCTTTTTTCTTTTATTGAAAATGTATATTTCTTCATATGATATATTCTAATTATAGCTTTTGCTCCCCGCCCCCGTCCCCACTTCTCCCAAGGGCTTGCTGTTTATTTTTCAAGCCTTGTTTAGGCAACAGCATTATTGAGAGCTCCTGTGTGCAGCTTCCCTGTCATGTAGAAGACATGGTAGCTCGTTCTGGTCCTCTGGTCAAGTCTTTAGACTTAATGTTTCCTCTTAGATGTTCTCTGAGCCCAAGGTGTAGGAGTTTGTGTTGAGATGTATTGAAGGGGAATGGGTACCCCATGGTCACTGGTTCTTTGCATTTTGACTAATTGTAGCTTTCAGTAATGGTCTCTGTTGGCTACAAAAAGAAGCCTCTTATCTTCCTTCTATTTATTTTTTTAAATTATTTTTTATTTTTGGTTTTTCGAGACAGGGTTTCTCTGTACAGCCCTGGCTATCCTGGAACTCACTTTGTAGACCAGGCTGGCCTCGAACTCAGAAATCCGCCTGCCTCTGAAAAAGAAGCCTCTTAAATGAAGAATGAGATCTACATTTATCAAGCAAATGGTGAGACCTTCATTTACATAAATGCAAGTCCAGAGGGAGGCCTGTGAGTGTGCATACAAGGCAGGGCAGATGGGAGTCTGGAAACTCAGCTGGCACAGAGGATGCACAGCCCTGTGTCTGGAGTAGGCCTATGAGTGTCATTGTGTTCTTCTTTATCAACATAGATTTGTTAAATGTCTAATACAAGCATTATGGCCTGAATTGTATCTCCTAAAATGTTATGTATTGAAATCCTAACTCCTAGAACCCCATATTCAACCATAGAGATTTTAAAAGGTAATTAAATTAAAGAAAGCCTTTATAGTGAGCCTGAATCTAGTGTTTTTGGTATCTATACAGAACCAACACGTTCTTTTAAGATTAGGACACAGACAGAGGACCCATAGGGGATGTAAAGACAGACATTTAAGCCAAGGACATAGGCCCCAGATGGTCAACCCTGACTTCACTCATACTTCCAGCCTTTCCAGAACTGAGACAAAATGCATTTCTCTCTGTGAGTCCCCAATGCAAGATGCTCTACTATGGTCTCCCCAGGAAGCTCAGATAATGTTCACAAGCTGGTTAAAGAGAGTATTGAATAGGAAAGACTTTGCTTTGGCCTTGTATTGGTTTGCTTGTATTGGTTTGCTTGTATTGGTTTGCTTTCTACTGATACCACAAGACCATGACCAAAAGCAGCTTGGAAAGGACAGGGTTTATTTTGCCTTACAGGCCATAGTCCATTATTGAGGGGAATCAGGACAGGAACCCTGATTACAGAGGAACATTGCTTACTGATTTTCTCCTAATGGTTTACTCCACTTGCTTTCTTATACAACCCAAGGTGACCTGCCTGGAGGTGGCACTGCCCACAGTGGGCTGGGCCCTCCCACATCAATCCCTAATAATAATTTTTTTTTAAATGCCCCAAAGACTTGCTTACAGACAAATCTGGTGGGGGCATTTTCTTAGTTGAGGTTCCCTCTTCCCAGATGATTCTAGCTTGTGTCAAATCGACAAAAGATTAACCAGCATAGCCTTCATGAGGCTGACAGCCGAGAGTGATGGATATCATCGCAGATGAGGAGGAGGAGAGTCTTCTCTCGGGGAAGGTTGGGTGTGGGGGCATGTTATCGGGTGACATGGTCAGGAGGTCTCTAAGGACCAGCCACGTAGACACTGAACCAAGAAATATACAAAGGAGTCCCTAGCCACCCTCTCCTTCCCCTCCTTCCCCCAGAACATGCTTTTCCATCTTCAAAGCAGCTATCCCAGTGATGGTTGCAGATGGTGCCCTCACTGTCGGCCATGTGGGCCCAGCCCAGCGAATGCAGGGGGATTACAGGACCAAGCACTCTATAGAGCCATGTGTGCCACAGGGCTCCACCATTTCCTTTCACAGCTTTAATTATAGCTGAAGCATGACGCCAGCCATCATAACTCAAACGCCTTGTAAAAACTCCTATTTAGAGGAAAATTATAATTTTCTGATAAAATATGAACACTCAAAATAAGCCATAAAACATAACTGCAAAGCATCTAGAGGATTTAATTATATATTAGAACCAAGTCGCTGGGATATTTTTCTGCAAAGGAATACCTCTCTATATTTAGAATGAGATTCTTTAGGAGTGCCGTGGCCACTGAATTATGGTTTTATGGAATTTTTGGAACATAATCTGTTTATTTAGGTTCCAGAGTCAAAGGAGGAAATCATACATTATGGATATTTATAGAGTGGCAAAGCCCCAGCCTGTGCCACACTGCTAAGCCTTTTTGCTTGGAAATAAAAAAAAGTGAGACGCAGGTTTGTTTATACAGTTCTGCTAAGACAGACTCAATTGTCGAATCGGAATCAAGATAGATTTGATCCACCCTTAAGATGTAAGCAGTGTGTGTGTGTTTGTGTGTGTGTGGGGGGTTGCTGATGAGCTACTCAATTGGCAGAATGCTTGCTGCATATTGAGGCCTTGGGTTCAACCCACAGAACCCATGCTAAAAAAAAGTTGGATGTGGTGTATGCACTTGTAATCTTAGTGTTGGGGATGTGGAGAAGGGCAGATCTATGGCCATCGGCTGAGCCTACTTGGCAAGCAAGCTCTAAGACAATAGGACTGTCTGTCTCAAAATAAAAATAAAAATAAAAATAAAAATAAAAATAAAAATAAAAATAAAAACAAAGACCAAAGGGATGGTACCTGAGCGAAGACACCTGAGGAAGACATAAAAGACCTAAGAATTGGGTCTCTGCTGTTTTTAATCTTATATTTAAAGGACAGATACCCTACTCTCCATGTAATATGTTGTTAGACTCTCAACCCAGCCCCTCTCATGTCCTGTCTAGAAGCTGTATTTTGGTGCCATCCATGGTTTTGATTTTGAGTCTTTCTTTCTTTCTTTCTTTCTTTCTTTCTTTCTTTCTTTCTTGTCAAAGTCAGAGGTAACATTTTCAGGAGTGTTTTCATGTCTAAACATGTATTAGAATAAAATGAACAGTCTTCCATCATTTCAAAAGATGGCGAGAAGGTTTTAAAGTCACGTATACTAGCTACTGTTCTTGTGGCAGTGACCAAATACCCTACAAGAAGCAGCTTAGAGAGGAGAGGTTTATTTGGGCTTATGCTTTGAGGGGATATAGTTCTTCAATAGTGGCAGAGGCCTGCAGCAGGCTCTGTAGTCACTGGGGGTGGGGAGTGCATTCCAGCTGCTTGCCAACATTTCAGTAGATCAGAAAGCAGAAAGGGCAGAGAGTAGGCATGTCCCTCAGAGATCCACTTCTTCCAGTGAAGCCTAAAGGCTTCCTCTTCACCTCCTAAAATAGACCACTGGCTGGAGGCTGGGTGTTCAGACCCATGAGCCTCTGGGATAAGCTCACGTCCAAACCTTTAGCCAAGGTACGTCAAAGTTCTTTCAGGCCAGGTGTGTATAGCATACAGAGCCCATAGAATATTAGTGTAGGGAATGGCAACCAACACACAGGAAAAAGAGCCATCTGTGATGCCTCATGCCTGTTACCCCAGAACATGGGAGACTGAAGCATGTGAGTGAGTGTGAGACTAGGCTGGGCCACACAGTGGAGCCCTGTCAGAACCAAAATCAGAACAAACAAAGAAACTACA